>JAVXUL010000001.1:19966420-19978117 GCA_035590515.1 Trichilia minutiflora
TCCTGCCAAAGACATTCTTCCTTGTCAAGTAGTAGAATGCAACCTAATTATGAAGTTCAGAGTCATCCATACTGAGGAAGAAGGTGGACAAACCACTCTCAAGTTAACAGAGCTCAGCATGCAGTTGGAAGACATGGAAGGTGCTCATGTTAATGGAAGAAACAGTTTGCTCATTCTCAAGGAAGCATTGAGCTGCCATCGGAGCAAAAATTACAGTGAAGTTCTCGAGTCATGTCATTTATACTCAAAAGTGCAAAGTGAGTTAAAAGAGGAAAAGATGAGGAATGAAAGCAGGTTAGACAGACTTTGTATTTTAAGTGGCATAGCCGCATTCATTGCTTTCTGGTACTGTATTTTGTAGATAAATAACTCACATTGCAGAAAATGCTTTAACAAACTTTCAACATATGTAGTTTTTACATGTAAAATCCAATTTTGCTTTAACTAATAGAAGTTATCGATCTCATTTCGTAAATATAATTGAAAATGGATGCCTCTATTTATTTTTTCACATTATTGACCCGACAGAAGATATTTGTGTAGCAAATAGCTGAATGTTTTAGGTTTGGACAAGATATTTTCCTTTAATGGATTCATGGCCGAGACTTATGCTTTGAGATCAGCCAGTGCCCTGTGAATTTGGGATTCTGTGTCTTTTAACTAGTTGATTGATAGGTCTCTTGTAAGGTTAGAAGCTCAATAAATTTCATTTTCCTGAAGTTATATTGAATGTTGTTAAGATCAGGTCATTGTAGACTAATATTATATTAGGAGGAACAGAATACCAGTCTAAATAACATCATATAATTAGCTTATTTGATAAAGATCAGCAGAATGGTACATTACACGAACAAGTTTATTGGCTTGTGTCATATTTTTAAGCTAAAACCACCCTCACAACATCATTAATTAAATAGCTGGGCAGACGTCCACTGATGCATTGGAGGCTGTATGGCATTGTGTTAATGGGCAATGATCACCGACGTATAAACCCCATCAATTAACTCATTGTAGCTTGAAGTACTCCAATTGAGAGAATAAAAATCAGCACGACAGGACTTCCCAGTAAGGAAGTTGCAATTGCTTCCCAAATCCTGCACAAGATAATATTGACAAACCGATGAGTATCATAATTGAAAAGAATTACCATTGAGGAACTGATTTGTATTTCTTCATTAGCTTGTTATGCACATCTTCAGTACTGCTGCTGCTGTTGTCATATCTATATGCTTGCTTAAATTGTTTCCATGTCTCCCTATAAATCAGAAAATCTGATGTTGATCAATGTTCTTAAGGAAGAAATGTAAATAGGAATATACAACATGTATAATTAGATTAGACGAATAAAGAATTACGTTCCATGAAAAACTATAAAATGGCCGGGTGTGGGTGCGGGTGTGATAGAGACAAATTCAAATCCGTGTGCAAATAAATACATAGCACTTGGAAGATTGCTTGTTTGTAGATAATGGCTTTCATTGTTTCGAGAATGGAAGGCCCGATGGAAACCCAAGATTGCTACGTTCCTTTTGTTTTCTGTCCTCGTCTCTCATTTATGTTCTGAACTTGTGCGTTCAAGAATTTAAGATATTTTCATGATCAAATAATAGATTTGATGCAAAACAAACGCAAGGCAATCTATGAACGAAATGGTAACCCAATCGAAAAGCAAAGGACAATAACTGTGGGTTGAGTACTAATAGGGACTGCATTTGATCGGTCAAGGATCAGTCTCCAGCTATAGCTCCACCTGAGGTCAAGATAGATGACTTTGAGAGTTGATCGTTGTCCTGAACTTCCAAGCTGTTGAGAGATACAGATGTTTCTGATTTTTAATTCTGGCCACCGGTGGATTTAGGCAATAAGACAGGCGACATGCTCTATCCTGTAATTTCTTAAGAGCTGGTTTTGTTTCATTGTTTGTATATAGATTTCTCACTTTCTTCATGTAACCTTATCATATAATAAAATTGGGATAGCATATGCTTCACCTTATTAGCTTCTCTATATATTTAGTCAATATGATATAAATAAATACAATTCACTGGATTCATATTATTTGACAGAGGTATACACTTCCAAGAATGAGGTGAGGTGAAGATGAAGATGATCATTCTAAGTGCATTAGGAAGATCAGTTGAGAACTTAATAGATTCGATTGGTACAGAAGTATATATGAAGAAGACCCAAGTTTTCTTCCGTACATTTACTACTCCGTATTTTAGGTTCAACTGAAATGAAAGTTTATTTAATTTTTCTTGGTTTCCAGGTAACAATTGATGGTGTTAGTGCATCGAACATTTACTAGAGGACAGAAAGGATTGCTAATAAATTGGCTGCATTTTATAGCAGAGGGGGATAACTGTAGTTCAGGTGGTCGTTATTACTCTGAAAAGCTACCTGAATTCACTTGTTGCCTGATTCATTTGGACTATATTTTAAATAGTCTCCTATGTATTATCAAATCACTCGAACGAGTTACAGCTGAAGAACCCGGATTTGTTGAATGTTACAAGCGTGACAACTCGGAGAATATGGCAATTGTCTTCGAACTTCCATGTTAACACCTAGGCCAATGGTATCACGGTCGATTGTCTGGTTAAGGCTATTTATTATCCCACTATGCTAATAATGTGCTCATGGAGCAGAATACTGTAAATTAGCTACAGATTAAAATGGGGGCCCAGAGACCGAAGGTTGGTTACCCTACTCTGTGGCATTTTCACAAACACTTATTGAAAGTCTCTCATTTTCAGTTTAGAGTCTCTGTTCTTATAGAGCTTGGTTTCTTCTTTTCTCAATATTTATAAGAAAAAAAAGAAAAGAAAAATCCCTATTGCCCCCAAATATGGAATAAGCGGACACTAATCCGCAATATCTCTCAAGTTTATAGAGTAATAATCGAACAGAGTGCCCCGCAACCCACCCACTCAATATCTCTTGGGTTGATGAATTTTAATCATGCAAATCCATTTTAATTGAAACGCAGGCCCACACCTGTATACTCAAAAAATGATATTTGGGTATAGATTTATCACATATGGACAAATAAACGCAAAAGAGGGCAACATTAACTTTATGAAAACATCAACATTAACAGGTAGTGACTGAATCCTAATTCTGATAATTCAGATTGTGGAATCACCAATCAGAGCACTGAGATCTTCATGAACAGCTAACACAAGTTTTTTTTTTATTAATATTCATAATTAGATGAAAAGAAGAAAAAAGGAAACAAAAATTCTACTAACCAAAATAGGAATCAATTCATTCAAAAGGATAAGGTTTCATAAACTCTCACTAAAAAACAAACCTATGAGATAGATGTACTATCTATTGAGAGCCTGGCCTTTTAATCGTCGAAGGGATATTGCTCATACCTCACTGTACAATCATGGAGCACTGAATGAGCTCCTACCCTGCTTGGACAAGAACTTAGCATTGTTGATTTGACCGCACCAAGACAAGTAGTAAAGTATGAACTTGTGAGATTTCTATTACAAGCAGCATGACCATAGATAAATGCATTAGGATAACGAGATATATTGTGATAAACATAATTTTTGCTCGTTGATGTTATAGTATCTAAATCCTCAAGAACATAGGCTAAACTTGTAGTAAAAGGATCGCCCCTCGTGTACACCCAGAATTATAAAGAAAGTTTGTGACATTTGTATCAGGAAAACTTTTTACAGTTCTGCATAATATAAACAGTCCAATAATAATCCCTACTAATTTTTGAAGAAAACCTATGAATGTGTGTGATTCAAAATACATTCTGATTTCACATGGAAAAGCAAGAAGGACCAGCAGCTTGGATAAAGGCTCGGGAAGCTGGATTGAAGCTGAGAGTTTGAGGCTTGAAGCTGGAGCTGAATTGAGCTGCAACTGACTTCAGTAAGCTGCATGAGCTGGTGCAAGATTTGAGCTGGAAATCTTGAAGCAAGTTGCAGGATTCTTGGCGGGAACTTGCTGCAAGTTGCTGGTGGGAGCTGAAGTTAGTTAGGAGAGTGTATTAACAATTTTGTACTGTCACATAAACTTAGGCGAATGATGCTAAGTGTATATATAGAATGACAGTGAGCAAATTGTATAGAGACATGGGATTAATCTTCTTGGAGAAAATAAATTTCTTGGTGTTTCCTCCAAAAATTCTGGTGTTCTTTTTCTGTACTTAGTTATTTCATTCTGTATTTGTTTTCTTTATTCTTTCTTTAGGATTTCATTCTGTATTTGTTTTCTTTATTCTTTCTTTAGGATTGTTTCATTCATTTCATTCTTTCTTTCTTTCTTTCTTTCTGTAATTCATACATTCTTGTTGCTGTGAACAAGTGGTATTGGTTTGTGTTATCGGGAGAGTCAAATTCAGTAAAGGTTTCAGTGGCTTTTTGGTTTCTTGGTTGGGTTCCAGCAGCAACAAAACCCATCTTGTTTTGTGTGTCTGTTTTTCTTCCTTGTTCTCTTTTCTCTGTATCTGATCCAAATGAAGTTCTGATGACTTTAATGCACGACTTTCTCATTGTTTTTCCCATCAATATAATTTTAAAAGAGACTTTTGATTTTATTTATTTGTATTATGCAGAAATGTTCATGTCCTTTTATCGTTTTATTTATTAATTAAATTGATACATAGAGAGCACGTTGGGTAGTTGTCCTTGTCAGAGCGAGCTATTTGATTTTAGTTCACGTAAAAGCATCTGAAACATCTTCATTATTGCTCACAAGCATGAACATCTTTTAATAATATAAACTTAATCATGTGAATTAATTAATTCTAGATTGAATGCATATATATATATATATATATATATGTAAGAGAGCTTAGAGAATATGAGATCCTTAGAAATTATCATGGTACTGGAACATCAAGTACTGTAATACTATTAATTCTCACGGCTAATTATAACATTTCTCAATTACATCATTTTCATGGGTGGATTCCTCTCTTATCCTTCGTTTACATATATTTTACCAGTCTCTACCCCATGAAACTCTTCTTGTTTTTATAGGAATTTTTTGAAAGGTATATGTAAGTTTCATCGAGCCAAAATTTGGCTTGTGATTTATTGAATCCGTGCATACATACAATAAATAATATGCTCATATTTTGGATAAAAAAACAAATATATGAGCTATTTATCGATATGAAAGCCAGCAAGCTCTCCAAGTTCTTCCACCTCCTTTATCAACTCTTCTACCTTGTCTAACATATCCATCAATGAAAACACAAAGCTTGCTATTTCAATTCCATCCCTGGTCTCCATTTCTCCCAGTGTCGAAGGAGAAATCACAAGACTTAGTTCTTGTCTCATCGACTTCAACTTTGGCACTATCAAAGCGGTTGTCTGGCATTTTCTCATTTTCTTGATGCTCTCTCCTAGTCCTCTCAGGGTCCATACGAGTGATGACACAACTGCTTCACATGGTTCTTTCGTCAATGCTCTCGAATCTTCCGAGGACTGATGATAAAGTTCGAATTCATTTGAGTTACTTTGTGATAAAAAATAACATATATAATTATATGCATTAATAATTGGCCAACAAGCTATGAAAAAGGAAATTAATAAATATATAAATATATATATATATATATATATATATAATTGTCTACCTGTGTTGTAGAACGAAGATAGCCTTTAAATGAAAGGACATTTGCAGCCATTTCTCGAAGAACCTCTCCAATCTGTAGATATTTTTTCCAAGGGTAGGAAAATCCAAATTTCCCGTGCCAGGGTTCCCATCTAGCAAAATTTGCCTGAGATATTTAAATAGTTTATAGTTTACTGTTAATGAGTTAATGGTTGTGGATTTTGAACGATTTATAGTTAAGTAGATGACGAGAAGAATTAATAGATACCAGTAATTCATCCTTTGACTTTGAATGTAGAACTGATTTGCAAGGGCTGAAACTGAAATTGGACTCGTTTTCCTTATCCGTGATAACTTTAAAGTACTCCTCCAAGCATCCTAGAATAAGTTCCTTCAGTTATTTTAAAATTACCATTTACAATGTCGAAAAATTAATTGTTTATTAATAGCTAGTTATATAACTATATGGTTGAGAAATTTACCTTCAATAGAGCGAGCGATGTCTTCAAATTTGGATGCTAAAGAATCATGAAGTTCATCACCAGCCCATATAGGAAAAACAAGTAAGCTGGTAAAAATGCAAACAGCAAAACCCATAACAATTGTTGAGAGACGTTCACGAGCTAATTGCAAGACCTTCTCAACTCGCAATTCGGATACCACCACCAAATTGAAGGTAAGGATGAATATCATGGCTCCATAGTCATATCTTTTTTTGATTCTAGGAACCAATCTTGAGTATGTTGCAGCAGTACCTGAAATAATAATTCATGATTCATTATTAATAACAATTATACTGTAAGCTGACTAAATGAAAAGACGAAGTAAAGAAAACGATTATAGTACTAATCCATATATACGTGTTTTAATTTATTGGACGGATATTTTCTTGGAAGTTGCTGTGGTTGAAAGGTGTGGAAATGCTCGATCGATGAATCTTTTAGCCTTCCTTAACATTCGAACGGTTTTGTTATATTACCTCAAAGAAAATTTAATATTTGTTCTCCTATAATCACAAGTAGCACTATGGTCTCAGAAGGTTATATGAAGAAGAAAAAGTTAGTGTAACGAAGTTCCGAAATTAATCATTGTATAAAAACTAGACAAAATGTCAATCATTGGGTAACGAATTGGATGTCACTATTAATTATCAGCGGATCAAAAGGTTCGGATTCGTGTGAAAAAAAGTTACTTTTTTTTCTCTCTAAAACAAGCACTTCTGGACGATCGACCAAGAATGGTCTTAAAATTTTACCGAATATGAGGACAGAAATGCCGACAACAATATTGTTGCCAATCCCACCAACGTCGTGAGCAAAAGCTGCTGCTAAACATCCCAAACCACCTCCTAGTATAGTTCCAATTCCACGGTTTAAGCCTTTGCTAAGTGTAGCACCTGCCATGTTTTATAAAACATTGTAAAACTCCCCGTGAACATAGGCAGCAGGAATTAATTCCTGATAAATCATATAGGAGCATCAAACGGGGTATGTGAATAGACGAACCTGCGTAAAACTCAAAGATGACCACGACAGTCATTATAGCCCATATGGCATTCTCTCCAACTTCCATGTAGAGAGGATCAAGGAGATAGAGAAGAGAAACCAGAACAAGGGCAATTCCAACTTTGATACTATGAATCAGTTTTCTCGTATTATGCTTACTTTCCATTTCTCTGAAAAAGCAAATAATCGGAAGAAGAGAATCCTGAAACTTCTTCTTCTCTTTCAGTGCTACAAGACCCTCTCCAGCTGGAATATCAATGACAGTAGAACCCATTTTCGAGAAATTAATTGTCTCTCTCTTCTTCTCTTTGGCTTTATGCTTGCTAGCTAGAAAATTCACTTAATTTCTTGTTGAGAACTTGGGTTGAGGGATAACTCTACCTTCGATATATATATATATATATATATATATATATATATTCCCATGATACGTATAGAAAGTTTAACTTAGAAGTAGTTGTGCTGATCTCTATAGTGGGCACGGGCTCACATCTAATTCCTGACATGGTACAAGGAAACGTAAGATCACTAAGTAATACATTTCATTTGTGCATTTATCCTAATACATATTATTGGGGGAATAAAGTCAACACGAGTCAACATCAAATATCAACAATCGTTAAATGATACGAGTTAACACCTGATTACGTGATTAAGTGGAACTTTCATATACCTTAACTCAAAAATCGGGGGAAGAGGTACAATGTCTTTCATATCTAATAAAGGTAAATGGTGATCTACCTTATTACCCTAACAACATTATCATTTTGACCATTACATCACTTTGATCATATCATCATTTTGATCTCATCATTGATTTTGGCATGTGATTAAGATCTAAAATAACTCAAGTATTACCCTTTCAAAAAACAGGTCTTGTTGAGATTCCTAGCACAAACCTCGGGTCAGGAATGTTGTTCCAAAACCTTGGGACGATCCTATGAGCATCCTTTAAATGGAGCATAGGAGTTTCTTTTATGAAACTAAAAATCTTCACGTTCCAATTTATTGTCGGCTATTATAACCTAGCACAATAAAAAATGAGAAGTACGATGAAAGTAGACAAGTGTCAAGCTTTGTGTAGGCAACTTTCTCTTCGAGTTTAGCTTATCACTGTTATATGTTAGACCTTATGTGTGTTAATAGAATAATGACAATCCTAATTAATGATGATGGTATAGTTAAATCAACTAAAGCTTTCACACTACCTTCTAGCAAACATATTAGTCCCTCCTATTCTTGATGATTACATGATCATACTTGTGAAATACAGCAACAAACTCTATAAAAAGAGGTCAAGTCCTACATTGACAAAAATGATCATTCAATTAGATTTTCAACCTCCTTGATAGAACTTTCTCAATTGAGAATCACTCCCATTGTTCATCACCTTTCTTAATTGAGAATAATCTCCAAGTCAACTTAAAATTAACATAACTTTTGTGCATCAACAAGTATTAATCCATAATTTGTGATCAAACATTAGTGACCTTAGCGTTACACGCTTGCATGTCATGAGTGTACCTTATGATCCAGAATGGTCTTTTCGCTAATAAATCTTTCGAATTTCGACATTATGCATCTGGGCCTAAAGTTTTATGTTCAAATCATGATTTCTTCAGTTATAAGTGGCTTAAGTAAAGCAATAAGAAAGCTAGTTGGATGATTCAACGGATAAATGATATGCCCGCATGGAGACAATGCCCCTCGTTCAAGCACTAATTTTCAAAACTTCTCGATTGTTTTCGATCGATAGGCTATTCCAATTGGGCAAATGTGGTTCGATGTCATGTCTTCAGATACATTAATTCATATACTTGTGTCCATTAAGACACGTTCACATGTTTTCTTGTTTATTTGTATAATTGAAAATAGGAAGAAGGTGTGTGAGTATATATATACTTTGACTATATATTTATTAATTTTTTACCTTAAGGGTGGTCTGAAAACGAGTCAAAGGAAAAAAAATAAAAGAAAAAGAAAATATAAGTGGAGTTCTATATATAATAACAAAAATAGATGGATTGAAACTGCATATTTTAGTGATGATTAAATGGAAAATGACGCCACCTATCTATCTATATTCGTAGTGGGGTGTATTTGCGGTCCAATGCCACTTTCAGTTGTCTAGTATACGTTATGTATTGACTATTTCTACAATTAATTTCTTTCTTACTTTAAATTACTAATTTACAATGGTCAAACATTAAAAAAAAAAAATTATAGTTCAATTTGATATTGAACAAAGTTTTGTTTTTTAATGTTATTTTCAATATATATTATAAAGATATTGTTATTTTTAAAATAGTCAAATTAAAATATCCCATAAATCAATGCCTGGATGTTCCATGTTAGCCACATTGAAGAAGTTTCACAAGTTGTCTGTTCTGCTGAAATTTCATGAGCTAGTTTGGTATAATGAACCTAACAAGAAGATCTCCAATTCATTTTGTAGTGTACCATTTTGCTATTTTCTGATATATTAATTAATTAAGGTGAATCATTTGTTGATATTGTTGTGTGCAAAATTGTCCAAGCACTAACTAATTAAGGCCTACCTACTCAATCAACTGCGACCCATTTTCATGGTGGAAACAAGCGTGCGTTTCAAAAGCATTATAATAACGTCTTTTTTATTATTCTGAGTACATTATAAAACGATAGTTTTTTTTTTTAATTAATTTGTGATCAGATTCATCGGTGAAA
The DNA here is from genome assembly GCA_035590515.1 of Trichilia minutiflora. NCBI lineage: Eukaryota > Viridiplantae > Streptophyta > Magnoliopsida > Sapindales > Meliaceae > Trichilia > Trichilia minutiflora. Next base: position 19,976,221 of record JAVXUL010000001.1, read on the forward strand.
TTTTGTTGATTTGGAGTTTTGTTCGATCATTACTACAGCTTCTAATTACAATCCTTGCCGCCAGGAGAGGCTCCTAATGGAGTATTAAAGGCCTGATTAACGTTGCTCCATGGCCGAGGCGTCCATTAATTTGGATTTCCGCGTGTTGCATGTCTGAAAGTGAAGTGTTGTTGATGATGACGAAAGGAATGGCTAAGCATTAAGCAAACATACCTAAAAAGCTAAAGCAATCAACATCGACTGACTGATCCATATGCTTCTGCTGCTTCTGGCCTACACCTGCTCCTACTCCGCGTATGAGTACCATGCCATCCAATAAAATACTTTAACAAACAAGAGTTGGTGCCGCGGAAATTATCCGTACGCCTGGTTTGTCCACATTATTAAAAGCAATTATATTGAAGTACTTTTTAATTTGGTCGATTGTCATTTTGCCTGATGTTCACGGCTGTCAATCGATCTATCATATCATATGGTTGATGCATCGTCATCCACCCATTCCCACAGCCATATTCCCTATTTCATTTTATTATTTAATTAAAATATTGAAAGTTAATAATCCGAACCAACCAGAACTAGTGTCACACCCTCAAATGTACACCTGAGGGTGTGACAACTAGCTTCCCAGCGCACCATGATCCTCCATTCCACTATGGACTTTCTAATTCAGTATAGATATTTTAAGAAAGTTCTATTTTTTGACTTTACCTATTAATTCTAAATTTTTAATCCGGTGTAGATGAGTTTTTAGATTAAGTTCATTGTATCATCTTAAAAAGTCTGGTTATAATAGTTAAGACTCAAAAATAAGCAAATATTGTCTGCAGTAAATATACCATCCATTATAATTAATTTGTTCTTAAATTTTATAAACTCAAAACACATTTACTCGGTTAAGAGTGCTCAAAATTTATAATCTAGTCTAGATTAACACTTCCAAATAATGTGAAATGTGATATATATATATATAATATTTATTTTTAAAATACTTAAATTATAACAATTAATTGAATACATGATTAATATCAGATATAATTATTTATCATATTTAGAAATCACATAGTATTATAATACAGAGATTGATTAAACACTTTTGATTATTTTAAATTCTTATAAATTCTTTTAAATTTAAATATAAAATTAATATAAAAATAACCATCTAATATATATTTATCCATCAAACCACATTCCTTATGAATAAAGATACAAAAAAAAACTGTTAAAACTTAATAAATACTATTATTTAGGTATTATCTAAGAGCTTCAAATTTTGAGTCAAATAATCTTCTATCTTTGGTAGATAATAATCCATATAATAAGTCCATTTAATATGAATTTTACATGTAAAAAAACTTATTAAAGCTTACTACTATTATTTTGAAATTTTATCCATCAATTTAAGACTTTGGTTCAAATAGAAATAGTTAGTTAATTAATCTGATATTATGATAAAGCTCGTTTAATATTATGCATCATTAATTACAGTTTTCTATTTTTATAAACGCGTGGAGAAGTGACAAAGACAGGAAGTTACAAGCAAGTAATTATATATACACAAGGGTACTGTTTAATAATATTAGGGATTTTATTAAGGCCCAACCCAATAATTTAGGTCTATCTCCACGCCTCTGTTTAGGTCCACTACATGCACATATCTAACAAGTTTTATTATGCGGTGTTGTTCTGAGAGAATGGTCAGGCCAACAGTAAGACAGTCTATTCATCTCGGGTGTTACAGTCGAGACGAACAGTCGGGAGCTCTTCTTCAAAGATGTTCGTCGTCAACTTACATTCGGGTCAACTTTCAATAAGACATGCATCCTTAGGATCGGGAGTGCGGGGATGACGTGGCGAGGCACAGGAGGAACAACGTCACAATTTCCCACGTCCTCTAACC
>JAVXUL010000001.1:19978217-20002357 GCA_035590515.1 Trichilia minutiflora
ATGAAATATTTCATACCTCTATCTGTTTTTGTTCTCATAAATCCACATAAATCCGAATACACTACTTCAAGTAAATTTGAGGATTTCCAATTATTCGAGAAAGATTTTCTCGTCATTTTGCCTTTGATACATGATTCACACATATCAAAGTTATCCATATTTACTTGAGGAAGCATTCTTTTATTACATATTCTTAGAATTTTATTTTTATTTATGTGACCTAATCTAAAATGCCAAAGTAAAGTATCATTAGAATTTAACACATAGATATAATAATAAGAAGAAGTTTTATTCGTTATAGAACCAATTGAGTATATATCATCAATTCTTTTACCCTTTAACAGTACTATACCATTTTTTCCTATAGTCACAAATCCGAACTTAAATCTAATCTCAAAACCCTTTTTCTCCAAAACAAACACCGAGATCAGATTTCTTCTCATAGATGGAGCATACAACATGTTTTTCAAAATAATGGTGGTGTCTATAGATGAAATCTTATAATTCCCTATTCCTTGAACATCAACATAGGTATTATTACCCATGTATAACCAATGTTCCCCGAGTGCCTTAGCTTCAAAAGTAATAAATTGACTTTTGTCATTGCTCACATGTCTAGTAGCACTCGAATTCATCCACCATTGATTTTGTGCTTCAGCAATGAGTGCCTCTGAAACCTTCAAAACAATTTCTTTCTTGTTCTTGTGTTTATTTTTACATTTAGGACACTAAACCTTAAAATGATTGGTATCCCCACATATGAAACATCCATTTTTTCTTTACTTTTTATTTTTTCACCCAAGTTTTCACGATCCTTTTTTTCGCTTAGAATTTTTCTCTCTTGGCTTTCCTTTTTCACTTTGCGAACTTTCTGTCATAAGAAGGTTGTTGGAGTGATTCTCCTCCTTTCTTTTATTCATCCTAACCTCTTCAACTGTCAATATAGCTGGCAATGTTGTCATTGATAAATTTGTTTGCCCATATGTTATTGAGGTCACAACATAATCCCATGTCCTTGACAGACTATTTAATAGGACCGACACCTGCATCTTATCAGATATTTCATGAGCAGCATTAGAAAGATCTTTTGCTAATAACTCCATTTTTATAATGTGATCTACTATACTATCACTCTCATTCATACGAAGGCTATTAAACTCAGCTAATCTTAATTGTATATATGTATCAGATTTTGGGCCATATTTGCTATCTAATACATCAATAATTTCTTTAGCAGTGTTATAACCTTCATACAAAGGAATCAAATCATCTTGCATGTTACTAAGGATCATGGCTTTAGCTAGTTCATTATCATCCTCCCATTTACTCAATACTATAGAATCTGTGGGTTTATCTTTCTTAGTAACATACAAAATCTTTTCAAGTATCAATAAATATGAAATCCTTCTTTTTCATATATTATAATTCATATTATTCAATCTTTCTAATTTTACTAAATCTGTGATACTTTTACTAGCCATGCTATATTTATTTATAAACTAAGACAAATAAATAAATAAATAAAGCAAGAAATAAAAATGTGTAAATTTTAAACTCACAGTGGATTAGGTTATAATAACCTAATCTTATATTCGTTTAGATGTGACCGCAAGTACGGCTTCTTAGAATTCTTCTCCTTACTTTTCTCTGAAGGTAGAATGATTTGCTTCTCTTTGAATAACTGCCGAGTATAAACGGTTTCTGAAGCTTGAAACACTCTTGTGAGTCTCAGTGATCTTGGTCCTTTAATTTGTCTTGAAGTACTTATTTCTCGTACAAACAAATCAGGAACAGTAAAATGAATCTTTCTCCGATGTGTCGGTAAGCCGAGGTAGTTCAAAGCCGGTATTTTTCAATGTTGTTTTCTTGTGTTTTCACAAATTTCTGAATTTTGAGTCTTCAAATCAAAATTCTGATGCCACAGATCAATTCGGAACGTCGAAAAACCTTGGGAGACCAAATTTTACCTTAATCAGAGCTTGTTTGGGCCCTGAACCGGGCTTGTGCAATTCTGTCAGTTCAACCGAACCGGGAAGGGCTTGAACCGAGCGGTCTGGTTGGATCGGACTGGCGACTGAACAGTACTCGAGTTTGACCGAATTGAACCGACTGACTTCCCTGAATCGGGTCTGCGTCTTCCTGAACCGAACCGAACTAACTCAAAACAGAGTGAACCGAACCGGATCGGAGTTAGTCTGAACCGGATCGAAATTCTAGAAACCTGGCCGACGCGTGGACTGCACGCTCTCTACGTGTGGGCTCCACGTGTCTTCAACCTTCGGGCGCTTGTGTTGCACGAGCTTGACGATTTTTCTGGTTTGCTCAATTTCTAACAGTTTCCGACGACGGTTTCCGGCGAGATGGGTACCGATGGATTCGTATCGAAGAGTAGAATATGCCTGGACCAAGAAACGCACCGAATGAACGTGAAATCTGACCGAAAATTGGAGAAAACTTTTCTGTCCCTTATTGAACTTTCTCTCTCTACAGAACCCGCTTTGATGCCACTGTTGATTTTGCGATCACCGTCGTTGGACAGGTGGTTGCATGTAGAGACTTCCAATAACCCGAAACAGAATGTTTTCTTAAGTAATAAAGAATGGGAGCAGTATGTGAGTATCCTTGAAGAAAGAAAGAAAATGCTTGTTGTGTATCTATTATGTCTCTCATGGCCTATTTATACTTGTACTAAATGGCGGTTAATCTTGGATGGTTGCATAGCTTCATTCGGACATATCCTTATGAAAAGGACACCCTTTCATTGCCACCGATTATGAACCATTGCAATTCTCCACATGTGACCTTTGATCACATATATCCAACAATTCGAAGTTGTAATATTGTAGACAATTCGATCATTCAAGCACCTTCGAGCTATTTCAGCCAGGAGACGAATGCAAACAGTAAGTTATTGGCTTCAAGCTTCAGTAAGAGATTATAGGAAGCACTTTTAGCTAGAGCACTTACCCATAAAGTGCAATTACTTCATCTATATTGTAATTTGTAAATTTTGAGTAGTAGTACGCAATAATTCCACCTTAAGTTTCACTAACGGGAAAAATCTCGTCATCACACAAACTCAAGCTCTTATGTTGTCCTATAAGGAAGTTTTTACTTATTGACATGCTTGTTTTAATAGTTCAAAGTTTAACTCAGAATCACATCTTCTTCATCCATTTTGTTGAACCTTATCCGTGTAGACTTCAATTTGTTGTTATTAGGTCTAAAATTGAATTGAGTTCTTTTTTTTTTTTTTTTTGCCGATTTGATATCCGATTCAATTAAAGTAAGATCTAAATCTTTTGGTTCAAATCTAGCCTGATTTGAATATGAGATTAATTTTTCGGTCTCCGATTCAAATTGGACCGATACCTAATTTAAATCGAGCATAAATTTTATAATTAAAATTTTAAAATAAAAATAAAAGTTTTATAATTTTTATAATTTAGTTTTTATTTTTTTAAAAAAATTAAAAATCTTATATTTTGATCCAAAAAATTTAAAACTATCAAAATGACTTTAAAAATATGGATAACTATACAAAATAAATAAATGTCCAAATTCAAATAATAACCAATTAAAATTCTAATAATTAAACAATAAAATTATCCTCATAAATATAAATAAGTCCAAAATTAAATAATTAATATATTTTTTAATTTCAAATAATCAAATAAGGAAATCTATATCTATATCTATCTATCTATCTATATAGATAGATATATATATATATATATATATAGAGAGAGAGAGAGAGAGAGATATGTATAGTAATTAAACATCTCTTCGTAATATAATTATACAAATAAAAGAAACTAAAACCTAATTTAAATAATAAATAATTAAACATATCCTTATAAAAATTTTTGATTATCATTAATACAAATCAATCCGAAATTAAATAATTCATAGTTCATCATCCTGAATTTCAAATAACTAAAAAAAACTTCAAAGTTTTGGCTTGCAACTCCATTTTCAATTTGCCTCCAAAAGCTCCAAATTTAAAAGGTCGTTATCTTCACAAGCCTTAAGTTATAAATATCTAAAAGAAAGGAAGAAGAAATTAATTATAATAAAAAATAAGCATACTAACTATTTATAATATTAATATTAGCAACTATTCCATAACTATTTGAAGCAAATCCATATCGATCACAAAACATCAATCGTCAATGACAAGTTTGGGATCCAAAGTTGTATTTTGCATCCCTAACATAATAAATTTTGCAAGTTCATCAAAATCAGTAAAAAGTATATAAAATTAAGACATTTTGTATGATATAAAAAAATTATCTTCAATCACGATATCAATTTCTTGGAACAACTCTTTAATATTTAGTTTAGTACGTATGTCAAATAATCGTAATCAATCACGAGTGCAAACAAGAGCCTCCACCATATTCGGAGTTAAATAGCTCCTAAAAGGATCTAAAACATGGCACTCAATACTCAATGTCAACTCGGATGCAACTATAGATACCAATATAGGTAATACATCTTTCGCAATCAAAGATAACACTAGGCATCGACAACTATTAACCTTCCACCAATTCAAAATATTAAAAATTTTTTCACCTCTATCCTTTGCCTAAAGCCCATCCTTAAAGTACCTATCAATTACAGTTTTGAAAGATACATCATCCCATAACATTAGTTTATCATATTTCTAATCTAACATACACCCAAAACCAATTTATGTGTAACCACCATTATGTCCCCTCGTACTACCTGACATTTCAGATGAGCTACCACAATGTGTTTGCATATTAGGATTAGAATATTCAATGTCATACAACTCATAAAGATTATATGAAGTAATCCTCACCTTGGTTTTTAACATGTTGGTTTTCTCTACATCATAACTTTTATCAATCACCTAATTCACATATCTCAACTTATGTCAAGGATCAAGAACAGTTTCAAAAAACAACAAAATATTACAATTATTCATTTTTGCAAAATATTTCTCAAATTTCTTCAACATACTAATAGCCATAGAATTAACATCACCATTAGTATATTGACAATACCTCTTAAACTGCAAACCATATCCTAATATTTCTTTCATGTAAATATTACTTGTGACATACAAAAAACCAGAAACAAGCAAAGTTGCCTCATAAAACATCTTCAAGAAAGGCAACAAAGACCGATCATTTTCCTAATCACTCCTAGTTGGCACCCTCAATTTATTTTCCTTCGAAATTCCTCAACATATTTAATGTCTTGACAATTAAGAAGAAAAAGCTTTTTCAAAGTTTAATGCTATTTTTAACATTAAGTAAATCAAATTTTCACCTAGTTTCAATATTTGAATATAACAAACTTTTACATTTAATTTTTTGTTCACTCACAGCTTCCTTACACCTTTACAACCTAAATGAAATGATCTCACGAAACATACAACATTTCAAAATTTTCAAATTAACACATCAAGTTCTTTTAGTCTCCCTCTTATAATTAGACTTATCAAATGTGTACAACATCTCATATAAAACAAATCACCATTTAAAAGTGTCAAATTCTAACTTTCAAATCTACCCTTTAAATAAAAAATGCCAACATCATTGGAACTAACATTATCTATAGTTACGGTCAAAACATTCTTAATACCCCATTTAAGTAAACACTTCTCAATTGTCTTACTAATAACAATCTTCGGATGGCTAGAAATTAGACAAAGATTCAAAATCTTTTTATATAATTTTCAATCATCATCAATAAAGTGTGCAGTTAAACACATGTAATTCAAATTTTGATAAGATGTCCAATAGTCAATAGTAAGACTAATCCTCGACTTAAGTTTCCCAATGTATTGTTTTTTTTTTTTTGGCTCATTCAAATATAGATAAAAACAATCTTTAACCATAGTAATTCATGAGGTGATATTAAATTTAGACTGTAATACAGAAACAAGCAACTTAAAACCTTTATGTTCAACATGCCTAAATGGTATCTCATCTAAAATTAAGTATTTAGTAAGTGCTCCTCTATTTTCTTCTTTCTTAAAGGTCCAACTCACTAATCGGTTTGAACTTTCACCTTCAAAATTCTTGAATGCCAATGTTCTTTATTTTATATCAACTACATTATGTGAAAACTTCTTACACCTATTTAGATGATTGAACAAGCTATTAGTTCCAATTACACTCAAGTAATAATATGAATCACAATAATAATTACATACAGCATGCAAGCTATTATCATTAGAAATTAAAATTTTAAAGTGCTCTCAAACCCAAGAAGCATTCTTCCAACCTTTTCGCGTTTTCGATGGACCACGAAAGAAGTTGTAGTATCTAATCGATTGTTTTCTTTAGGTTAATTATCGAACTTTCTGCTGTTGTTCTATCTTTCATATTTTTTTTATATGTAATGCAAATCTGCAATAAAAATTCAAATAAATCTTTCAACCAGAGTAAAACACAACTACAACTACAAAATTCCAATCACATCAAAAATTCAAAAACCCACAATCTTATATATCTTCTCAGCAGGACGACGAGGAGATAGTAATGGCAGTGATGAAACCGAGAGTCAAGAGAAAAAGGGATGGGTTTCATAATTTGGATTTGGGAAAAAAATTAGGGTGAAATAAAAAAAATTTATTTATACATAATAAAATTGGATATCAAATAAAAATTGGTATCTGATAAGATAGAACTAGATCTAATTCTATTCAAAATTGGATCTAAATTTTAGGATCGAATCCCATTCTAATTAAATTTGGATTTGATTTTTTGGATACTAGATTTTTGGATCCGAACCAGTACTCCAAAAATCTGAATATTTTGATCAACCTTAGCTGTTACGGTTAATATAATATGTAGGAGTAGCTAGTGGAGAAAAACAAAAACACATTAAATAAAGTATCACCAGCAGACAACACTTCACCTTCCATTTCACTAATTGAAGGGTGTCTTATTCTTAATAGTTTATAATGTTTGTATTATAAGCAAATTTTCAAACCTGCTTCAAGGGCAGAAGACAACCCTATAATTAGTTCCTCCAGAACAAGTGAAAGTGCTTGTTTGATCGTCTTTAGGGTAACTATAAGCATCAGGACATCTCTCTTTGAAAAATCTGGAATAATTTGTTGGGCCACAGTTTCCAGAATTGCAACAATATTGATCGTTTTTAAAAACCGTGCATGGATTGTTGCATCCACCGGTAGTCCTGAGTTCATTCGGACATTTTTCATTAATATCAGCAGCACATATGATCCCACGACATCCTCCGGATATTGGACTGAAGTCCATAGCAACATTGAACCCATCAACAAGAGATATATCGAAAAAGTCCACATTATTAAATTGCGTTAGGGCATATTCAGCTAAGGTGTTTGGAGGTTGGCCATGACCTTGGCATTGTAAGAGCCCGTTACAATCCCCAGTCTCGCATCGACCCCGACCAGACATGTCAAACGAACACCCAGTTCGAGCCCAAATACGAGCTTGTGTCGTACCAGGATTTACGCTGATGGTCCATGTTTGGCCTCGATCAAGTTGCCGGCCACCACCTGGAACAGCTGCAGCCCAAATCGTGAAAGGGCACTGGTTTTCGATCTCGAAAGTTGCTCCATGGGTTGAGGAGAAGGAAAAGGAAATAAAGAGGAGGACAAATGAAAAGTAAGTAATAAGAGTCATGTTGCTCAAAGGAAGAGTAGATTGTGGATGTTAAAAATGAGTGGCTTGTGTTGATATTTATAGTAAAAAAATTGGTATAGGTTTAATGCAGATGGACAAGAATTTGTGGAAAAACATTTTGTTGGATAGTTTAAGAAGACCGCAATTGGGCTTGACATAGACTCGTTATTTATTCTTTGGGGTCATTCGACGAATGTGCATGTTCAACTAACTAATTAAATGGTTGGGTGGGGAAATACAATTAATGTTACCATTTACAATGCAGTCGTCATTTACACTAATATAACAACGTCAACTCATTTAACTTGTATTCAATTGTAGAGTGTGTGTGTGAGTGTATATATATATATATATATTTGGTGGATCTCTTTATGGAGTACATAATTTATTAGGGTTTAAAAGATATTTTATATAAAAAAAAAATTGAATACTATTTTATTTGTTAGGATGTAGTCTGGGCTAGCCCTCTCCCTCTCCATTTTTAGTATAGTGATATTTCGGAAATGTTAAGGACAAAATGGAACATTAAACAAGAAATAGAATCAAAGAAGAATTTTTTTTTTTAAAATCACTCATATTAAATAAACTGAGTTTAATGATTAATCAGATAAAAATATATAAAATAAACTTTAACCACATTAATAAAACAATTTAAGAAAAATAAAGAAAAAAATTAAGAGAGAATATGATCTTTTGTATAGTATTTATTTTTTAAAATAGTAATGTTATATATAAATTCCTGTATATAAATTGATGTGACATAATTATATTGTTATTAAATATTTTACATAATTTATTTTCTTAATTGAATATAAAAAAAATACAATATGTAATAATTAGGCAACATTAATTCATCAATTAAAATGTTTGAGTTGTATAAACGGTGTGAGTACTCCCAATGCATATGAAATTTTAATAAATTATTAAAATTATCTATTCCAGTATCACATAAAAAAATAACAAAAGAATGCAAAATTTGATCACATAATATTTTTAACAACATATATCACACTTATTTTAAAAATTTAGAAAAAAAAATTGAAGAGAATAACATATTTAAATCATAGTTGATAATTTGGGTTATAATACGATTATTTAATATAAATTCAATACGGTTAAACAGATTTAGATTTAAAAATTTTCATATGAATAATAATTAGATTGTATTTGTATCATATAATAGATAATCGTGTTAAATTCAAGTTTGAATATCTAAATTGTTTATTTATTTAAGACATTATTAAGACATAGTTAAAATACAATTAGTTAAATGAATAATCTTGTTTAGATAAATAATTATATATGAATAATAATTTGGTATAGTAATTTTATTTATTTATATTTTGATATTTAGTTTATATTTAACTAAATAGGTTAAATTTTATATTGATTTATTAAATGGATTGAATGCATTGAATCGAATTAATGATATAGTTATATTATATTGTGTCAGTTGTTTAGTAAATAAATAATAAGATTAATAAATAGATTGTATCCGAAATGAAAATTCTTGACATAATTAATAAATAGATCGGATTCGAAATAACACAAAAAAATATTATAAATTTATTGACACAATATAAATACGATATGTTTATTTAAATTGACACCTATAATTTCAATCCCTCTCAATTTACTTTTAATATTCATATTTTAATAAAAAAATTATTATAAAAATATTTTTTTTAATCTATTTATTATTAAGCAAATTTAACAAAATTAAATAAAAATACTGCTAACTTTGACATAAGTCTACCACTCGTTCATCGAACATATAACCACAAACAAGTATAAATTGGCATTGATTTCGGTATCTCGAAGGTGGCTCCATGGTATATTAATTGACAAGGAAATGTGAAGAGGAGGAAGGAAATCAAAATGTATATTAAAATTAAAAGACTTTATAGAGTAGAGAAGATTGTGGATGTTGAAAAAAGAGAGTCTTGGAGCCTTGGACTGAGTTTTATAGAGGAAAAAAGGTGCAATTGAATGAGAATGTGTGGAAATTTATTCTTGGTGAATAAATGAACAACAAAGCAACGGAGTTTTGAGTTTCACTTCTTCTTTTTCTTATTTTGTGAAAGATATAGATAAAGAACTATAAAGAATGATTGAATGCCATTCTCATCTCTTTTTCATGATCTTCAGAGAATTTCAAAAAAAGATTGCGTGTGAAGGGAATGTTAGGAATTGGTTCAAAGATTTTCCAAATGTTGCGTATAAGTGTGACTAAAAATAAAGGGAAAACCTCTTCTTATTACTTTAATTATCGACTTTTCTTCTATGCTTTTTGTATATAATGCTAACATTGTTTAGAAGTTTATAAAGATGACCTCTTATTACAATACATCTTCGGTAAGTTGCATTGAAGTTATAAGAAGCAATCCTCGTAAAAGTGGATTAACGATAAAGATTTGATACGACTACCGTTTAGTATCTGTTTCAAATTCTAGTTATTAGAAGCACGTAGAAATGGGTTAATTTTAATTCCAGTTTTCTCTTTGTCAGATTTGATCTTTGTTCTCTGAGTTTTTCAAAATATCTACTTTTTCTGCTGACATATTTACGTCAGTTTAATGAAAAAAAATATGTTGTAGCTTTGGCATTTGTAGAAATATTTTTGTTGGCAAGTGCTATATTACCTTATACTAAAAGACAAACACCACTTGTCTTAATTATTTGTCCGAATTTAAACTTTGCAATAATATTGGGCAATGAAAAATTAATTTTAATATATATCAATTTATTTATAGGATAATAAAAAGAAAATTTATCATTTTTTTTCAAAATAGTATTACTTAAATAGTATTTATTCAATAATTATTTGAATATAAATTTAAAAAAAATAACTATTTTTTTACTGTTTAACAATATAAAATAAAGTATACCCTAATGATATGAATATCATTCTTCCTATGTAATATATGATTCAATTCAAGAATAAATTTATTTTATTGAATTTATAAATTAATTAACTTAATTTTATGAATTCTCTAAATTACACACTTAATCATGTGTAAAATTAATAATATTGAAATATAATTTTTTATATATAATGTATAATTTAAAATAATAATATAAATTAATCCTACTATGATATTAATATAACGAAAATTTAATTATTATTATTATATAAGTAATAATTATTAGATAGATATCATCTAGGTGATAATATTTGAGATCTTAGGAGAGAAAAGTGATAAACTCCCTAATAAATAAATATAATATTATTTATTACTTATTAAATTAAAAAAATTTTACACAGAACAATACATTATTATAATGATGTATTATCCTCACATTTTATCAAATGCAGTCCCTTAATTTTAATTTTCTTTCAAACATTCATTATTTATATTTTTTGTTGCTTTTATTAAATTATTTAAGAAGCGAGCTTATAAGATATTATTTCTATAAAATTAAATGTTGTAGGGATTATTACACCCACGGTGCCCTAAACTCAACCGGGCATTGCTCATTAATATCAACAGCACATTTAATTCTACGGCATCCACCCGATATTGGATTAAAATCCATAGGAATATTGAACTCGTCAATAAGAAGAGAGAGATTAAAAAATTATCCTAGTAACACCATGCGGCACATCTAATGCCACGACATCTACTTGATGATATTGAGTTAAAATCTATAAGAGCATTGAATCCATCGAGGACAAGGAAATTGTAAAGTAAGTGGAAAGACTCGTGTTGCTTCAAGGAAAAATGGTAGAGAAGATTGTGGGTGTTAAAAAGAGAGTTTTGTAGCCTTAGACTGACTTTATAGTGGAAAAATGGTAGTGGGGTTAGTGCAAATGAATTAGAACGCATGGAAATTTATTTTGGTGGCAAGTTGAACAGAAAAGCAATTGGGTTTCAGTTCCACTTCTTCATATTTTCCGTCATATAGCCTACAAATTGATAGTAATGCAAATTTTTATATAAATTTTATTGGTGCAAATTGATGCTAACAATTTTCCAAAACTACAGTTAGTTTGTCTATAATTAATGCTTGTCTTCCCAATTTCTACACACGTGATGACATTCGTGTTGATTTTGCGATCACTGTTGTTGAACTGGTAGTTGCACGTAGAGACTTCCAAGAATCCGAGACAGAATGTTTTCTTAAGCAATGAAGAATGGGAGCAATATGTGAGTATGCTTGAAGAAAGAAAGAAAATGCTTGTTGAGTATCATTCTGTCTCTCATGGCCTATTTATACTTGTACTAAATGACGGTTAATCTTGGACGGTTGCATGGCTTCATTCGGACATATCTTTATGAAAAGGACACCCTTTCATTACCACTGATTATGAAACATTGCAATTCTCCACATGTGACCTTTGATCACATATATCCTTATGAAAAGGACACCCTTTCATTACCATCGATTATGAACTATTGCAATTCTCCACATGTGACCTTTGATCACATATATCCAACAAAATATTAGACTCAAGTAAAAATACAATGGCTCCAAAAATATTGGAGATACGAATATACTTTAAAGATTAGATCAATGAAAAAAAGAACAATTAGTTATTACAGTTTACTTTTGTTACGAATAGAATAAAGAAGACGACGATAGTTAATTATTGATAATTAGAATTTAGATTTCATAATTTTTAATGAAATAAAGTCCAATGTTTTCCTCTTTATAATATTTTTTTAATTAACTTGTTTTATTTTTTATTTAATGTAATAATGTATAAATATGATTGAATGTAAAAAAAAATTATGAGGTTAAAACTAAAATATCCTCTTATTGTATTTTTAATTAATTAATAAAAATCTATATTATTAAAGATATTTTTTTAATATAATTTTTATAATTCAAAAAAATATTTTGATTAATTTTAATTAAATTAAAAAAATAATTTAACTGGACACATACTCAAATCTAGAATTGAATCGAAATCAAGTATGAATCGTTTGCTATTATAGTTATCGATTCAAGTTGATTCTATTCTCTTCAATTTTTTAACCCCACCCGAATCGGTGTGGAACAACCAATTCAGGTCCATTAGACATTGCTAGAGGTAGGATAGGTGGTTGGTAGTAATGGTTATTGCTAACTTCACTTGTTCAGAATTGGAAATGGTTGCATTATACAATTTTCTTGATTCTGCTCCCGCATCGCATTTCTACTGGCAAAGTTGAAAGAGTCCATCCTAGTGTCACCTACTAGATTATACTGGCAAAGTTAAAAGAATCCATCCTTAGTGTCACTTATACACAGCAATTTTATAGCCTTTGGTGAAAGCATTTTTTGCTTGATTTTCAGACAGACCACCGCGGATCCTTCATGGGAACTTATGGGTTTGCTGCCACAGGTTCAAAATCTAGAATGAAAAGAAACATCTGATTTTGTTTTACATACTACTAAATTCTTATGATATAAGTAATTACCCAAAAAAAAAGTTTCTTTTGTAAGCCTATTTAGAAAATTATCATATTAAATTCTTCATTATCTTCAAACTTCCATATTAACGTCTAGGCTATGGGATCACAGTCGAACTCTGGTTAACTCTATTTTCCCAATTATACTAATAATGTGCTAATGGATTACTTCCATATTCTGTAAAATGAAACTAGGTGATAAATCAAGACTGCAAGAAGAATACCGTAAATTAGCTACAGATAAAAGATGTTCCATCTTTTTGATTGGGGTTATCAATGTTTAATGTGTACTGTAGAGTTCAAGTTTTAAGAGCTAAGACGCAAAAACAATGAACCTGCATCTGATCGCCAAAATTCTTTTGATTCTTATTAATTGAAAAAAGAAGAAAAGCCAGGATCCTAATCTGTGGCATTTTCACAAACTCAATTTCAGTTCAGTGCCTCCAAATATGGAAGAGGCGGCCACCAATCTGCAACATCTTTCAACTATCAAATACAAAATCAAGGGTCAATATGGTTTTGACTCCACAATAAGTTTATCAGTAATTACAATAAATGATCGACAGATATAGCCATCTTGAAAAACTTTTGCGTAATACATAGTTTCTTTGTTGCTATTCTAGATCACCATTTAGCCTTCACTTGTCAAGATTGTAGTTATATAACCATAAAATTGTCGACATTGTAGCTGTATAACCACAAAATTTCTTCATATGCGTTCGTTCAAGAAAAATATTCTGCAAAGTGTGAGGACCCAGCACAGCCACTACTAATGCATTTCATTCCAGGTTAGCATAACGTGTCTTTACCATTTATGAATGTTTCGAGGAATGATCGACTGAAGATAAAACATTTTAAGGATCCGGATGAAAAACAAAAGTATCATTAAACCAAATTAATACAGGGGTAGGATCACTAATGGAACAGATTACTCTGCAACCCACCCACTCAGCATCTCGTGGGTTGTTGATGAAGTTTAATCGTGCAGGTCTAGTTTAATTGAAACGTAGACCCACGCCTACATAATCTAAAAATGGAAATTGGACATGGATTTATCATATATGGACTAATAACAGCAAAGGAGAGCAACATTAACTTTTATGAAAAGATCAACGTTTCTCGCAATTCTTAGCCTCGTACACTTGTTTTGGTTACAAGATTTGTCCCTTTTAACTTATGAGAATTATCTTGTTCATCCATAGTTTCTTTGATTTAACAGGTAGTGACTGAATCCATATTTCCCATAATTCAGATTGTGAAATCAAAAATCAGAGCACTGTGATATTCATGCACAGCTAACACAATTGCGTCTTTTAATTTGACAAAAAGAGGAAAAAAGCAAAGAAAAATTCTACTACCAAAACGGGAATCAGCTCATTTTAGAAGTTTAGGTTTTACAAAGTCTCACTAGGAAACAAACCTATTAGATAGTAGTACTAACTTTTGAGAGCCTGGCCTTTTAATCGTCGAAGGGATATTGCTCATACCTCATTGTACAATCATGGAGCACCGAACGAGCTCCTATCCTGCTTGGACAAGAACTTAGCATTGTTGATTTGGCCACACCAAGACAAGTCGTGCAGTCTGAACTTGTGAGATTTCTATTACAAGCAGCATGACCATAGGCAAATGCATTAGGATAAGGAGATATGTTGTGGTAATCATAATTTTTGCTCGTTGCTGTTACAGTCTCTAAATCCCCAAGAACATAGGCTAAACTTGTAGCAAAAGGATCACCTCTCGTGTACACCCCGGAGTTGCAGAGAACGGTTGTGACATTTGTATCGGGAACACTTGTTACAGTTCTGTAGAATATAAACAATCCAAGAATAATCATGCTAATTTTTGAAGAAAACCCATCTCGATCATTTTATGTGTCTGTTTTTCTTCCTTATTTTCTCTTCTCTTTATCTTACCCAAATGAAGTCTTTGGTGATTTTCATTCACGACTTTCTCATTGCTTTTTCCGTCAATATAATTTTAAAAATGACTTTTGTTTTATTCATTTGCATTCTATCGATATGTTTATGTTCTCATTTTCCATTATTTTATTATTAATTAAATTAATACATATAGAGCGTGTTAGGTATTTGTCTTTATCAGAGCGAGCTGTAATTGATTTTTGTTAACATAAAAGTATAAGAAATCTCTCCATTATCGCTCACAAGCGTGAGCATCTTATAAAAATGTAAACCTTAATTAAGTGAATTAATTAATTCCAGATTTTCTTAATCTCAAATTAATTCCAGATTGAATGCACATATATTAGCAAATAAGACAGCTTCCAGATTATGAGATCCTCTAATAGAAATTATCAAGGAACTGGAACATCAAGTATTGTAATTACTATTGGTTTTCACAGTTAATTACATCATTCTCATCGTTGGACTCCTCTCTTCTCCTTCGTTCACATCTATTTACCAGTCTCTTCCCCATGAAACTCTTCTCTTTTTTATAGGACTTTTTCTTTTTTTTTTCTAAAAGTTATAAGTAAGTTTCATCGAACCAAAACTTGGCGTGTGATTCTATTGAATCAATGCATACATATGCTAAATAATATGCTCATATTTTTGGAAAAAAACAAACAAACATATGAGCTATTTATGGATCTGAAAACCAGCAAGTTCTCCAAGTTCTTCCACTTCCTTTGTTAACTCTTCCACCCTGTCTACCATCTCCATCAATGAAAACACAAAGCTGGCTATTTGAATTCCATCCCTGTTCTCCATTTCTCCTAGTGTAGAAGGAGAAATTACCAGACTCAGTTCTTGTCTCATGGACTTCAACTTCGGCATTATCAAAGCCGTTGTCTGGCATTTTCTCATTTCCTTGATGCTCTCTCCGAGCTCTCTCAAGGTCCATACAATTAATGACACAACTACTTCACATGGTTCTTTGATCAATGCTCTTGGATCTCCTGCGGACTGATGATGAAGTTTGAATGAATTTGAGATACTTTAACAAACATATAGAATTATATGCATTAAAATTGCCAACAAGCTATGAAAAAGGAAATTGATAAACCTAAATATATATATATAAAATATTATACCTGTGTTGTAGAACGAAGGTAGCCTTTAAATGAAAGGATATTTGCAGCCATTTCCCGAAGAACCTCTCCAATCTCTAGATATTTTTTCCAAGGATAGGAAAACCCAAATTTCCAGTGCCAGGGTTCCCATCTTGCAAAATTTGCCTATTTAAGTAGTTGATAGTTTATTGTTAATGCATTAATGGTTGTGGATTTCGAACGATTTATAACAAGAAGATTTAATATATACCAGTAATTCATCCTTTGACTTTGAATCCAGGACTGATTTGCAAGGGCTGAAACTAAAACTGGACTGGTTTTCCTTCTCCGTGATAACTTTAAAGTACTCCTCCAAGCATCCTACAATAAATTCCTTCAGTTATTTTAAAATTACTATTCACAATATCAATGAATTAATTGTCGATTAATAGTTAGTTTTTTTAACCTATATATAAAAATATATATTTCGGTCAAGAAATTTACTTTCAGTAGAGAGAGCGATGCCTTCAAATTTGGATGTTAAGGAATCGTGAAGTTCATCACCAGCCCATAAAGGAAAAACAAGTAAGCTGGTACAAATGCAAACAGCAAAACCCATAGCAATTGTTGATAGACGTTCACGAGCTAATTGCAAGATCTTCTCAGCTCGCAATCCGGATACCACCACCAAATTAAAGGTGAGGATGAATATCATGGCTCCATAATCATATCTTTTTTTAATTCTAGGAACCATTCTCGAGTATGTTGCAGCAGCACCTGAATTAGTAATTAATGATTCATTATTTATAATAATTATATTGTACGCTGACTAAATGAAAAGACAAAAGAAAAGGCTGATGGTACAGATCCATAAATGTTTTAATTTATTGGACAATTATTTTCTTCAAACTTACTGTTTTTGAAAGAGGTTTAAATGCTCGATAGATGAATCTTTTAACCATGACAATATGGCCTTAACATTCGAAGGGTTTTGCCCTCTTAGCTCTCATTGTAATCACCAGTAATAAGTAACACTATGGTGACAGAAGGTTATATGAAGAAGAAAAGTGTAACGAAGTTCCAAAGTTAATCATTACATAAAAACTAGATGAAATGTCAATGATTGGGTAATGAATTGGTTGCCACTATTAATTATCAACGCTTCAAAAGGTTCGGGTTCGCATGAAAAAAAAAGTTACTTTTTTTTACTCTAAAACAAGCACTTCTGGATGATCGACCAAGATTGGTCTTAAAATTTTACCAAATATGAAGACTGAAATGCAAACAACAATGCCGTTGCCAATCCCACCAACGTCTTGAGCAAAAGCTGCTGCTAAACATCCCAAACCGCCTCCTAATATAGTCCCAAGTCCACGGTTTAAGCCTTTGCTAAGCGTAGCACCTGCCATGTTTTATAGAACATTATAAAACTGATCTCTGCTGAACATGATTTAACGGGAATTAATTTCTGTTAAATCATATACGAACATCAAACGGGGTATGCAAACAAACAAACCTGCGTAAAACTCGAAGATGACCACGACAGTCATTATCGCCCACATGGCGTTCTCTCCAACTTCCTTGTATAGAGGATCAAGTAGATAGAGAAGAGAAACCAGAACAAGAGCAATTCCAACTTTGATGCTATGAATCACTTTTCTCGTATCATGCTTACTTTTCATTTCTCTGAAAAAGCAAATAATAGGAAGAAGAGAATCCTGAAAGTTCTTGTTCTCTTTCAGAGCTACATGACTCCCTCCATCTGGAATATCAATGACAGTAGAACCCATTTAGAGAAATTAATTATATCTCTCTTATTCTCTTTGGCTTTGCGCTTGCTAGCTAGAAATTTCACCTAATTTCTTGTTGAGAGCATGGGTTGGGGAATAACCCTGCCCTTTCTCTCTCTATATATACATAACCACTTGCCGATGATACGTATGGAAAGTATATATAAGTTAGCAGCAGTTGTGCTGAACTCTATAATAGGCACGAGCGCACAGCCCTTTTGCACTGCTGACTACAGAAATGGCTCAAGGAAATGGAAGATCATGAAGTACCACATTTGTATTTATCCCAATACGTATTAATCCATAGTTATGATCAAACATTAGTGATCTTAGTGGTACACGCTTGCATGTCATGAGTGTACCTTATGATACAGACAATGGTCTTTTTCGCTAACACCTCATTCGAATTTTGACATTTGACATCTAGGCCTAAGGTCTTATGTTCAAACCATGATATCTTCAGCTGTAAATGGTCCAAGTAATAAAAAAATTAAAAAAAAAATGAAAACAGAGAGAAAAGAAAGCTAGTTGGATGGGTCAACGCATAAATGATAAGCCCGTATAGAGACCATCCCCCGACATTCAAGCACTAATTTTCAAACTTCTCGATTGTTTTCATTCGAAAGGATATTCCTATTGGGCAAATGTGGTTCAATGTCCGGTACATTAATTCATATAATCGTGTCCATTAAGACACATTCACATATTTTCTTGTTTACTGGTATAATTGAAAATATGGAAGGGAATATATATATATATATATATATTCTTTGACTATTCTAGAGAATTGAGTGTATATATTAATTGTTTACCTCAAGGGTGGTCTGAAAGTGAGTCAAAAAAAAAAAAAATAAAAAAAAAAGAAAATATAAGTGGAGTACTATATAATTACTCAGCCAGATGGATTGAAATTGCATATTTTAGTGATGATTAAATGGAAAATGACACCACCTATCTATATTCATAGTGGAGTCTATTGCGGTTTTATGCCACTATCTGTTGTCTGGTACGTTTTGTATTTATTGTCTAATATTTAATATTTATTTAGTACTAATTTAATTAATATTTAGTACTTGTTTTCAATATTATCATATATAGGATTAATTTACATTTTTTTCCCCGACGGTTCATATATAGAATAGTTAATGCAGTGCTTTGTTTGATTGATGAGTTGTTATGGGATTAATTATCATGTTAATATATGCTTCCTAACTAATCCAGACCATTTCTCAGTTGTTACAGATTCAAATGAATTGATCAGTTTTCAGGAACTGAATAAAGTTGCCATAATTCATAATTAAATTACTCAAAAAACTTTTTCATGTCAATTCTGAGGAATATGTAGAAAAGGTATTTTCTCACAAAAACCTCCAGATTAACCTGAACCATTTCCTTTTTGCTTCCTTTACCAGATTTGTCCTGGTGTGCTCCATTGATCAATCTCCTTTTTCTGATCCTCTATACTTTTCTAAAACAACCTGAATCATGCACCCTTGTTCAGAAAATGTTTTAAAGCTAGCGAATTTCCTGTAGAGAGCAAACGATATTTTTCATATAACTTTTTTAAGAGTAGCGATATCTCAATAATATAAATGTATTCAAAGGTAATATTACAGTAGAAAATTTTACATAATATTCATATTGAGCTACAATTTTTTAACGTCCATATGAAATTTCTTTTATACTCTTTATTATTTGGGCTCAAACTAAATTTTTATACAAAATTTTATACTCTTAATATTATATTCCAATAATATTATATATAAAATTGAGATATCACTGTTTTTAATAGTAAAATAAAAATATCTAATAATTTATTTTGAATAATAAAACTAGTTTAAATGAAAAAAAAAAAACAATTTTCCCCTTATTCTATTAAGTTACAATAGAGCTACATCAAAAAATTATAGCTTAATGTAATATCACACAAAATTTTGTTCTGTAAAGTTATCTTTTAATATACATTGTATCACATTAAACTATTATTATTATTAAAATAATCAAATAAAAATATACGAAAAATTAATGGCCTGCATTTTCCATGTTAGCCACAGTAAAAAATGGTCCACAGGTTATCAATTCTGCTGAAATTTCATTAACTACTTTAGTTTAGTGAATCTAACAAGACCATTGGATTCATTTTGTAGTCTACCATTTTTCCATTTTCTGATATATTAATTTATTAAGGTGAATAATTTGGTACGAATTGTACCTTCCATGTAATTTCCAAGCACTAACTAATTAAAGCCTAGCAACCTAATCAACTGCGACCCATTTGGATGGTGGAAACAAGCGTGCGTTTTCAGAAGCAATATAAGAACATCTTTATTGTTATTATTATATTAAATTATAAAACGATAAGTTTTTTTATCATTTATTAGTGATCAGATTGACTAATGAAATTTTGTTAATTTGGTTTAAGACACCTTTATTTAATAAACATTTTTTAACTATCAGTGCATTTATTTAATTAACAATAAATTACTATTGACTAAAACCTGTCAATAACTCGTTCCTTTAGCTTCTTTTAAGGAGTACAAAGAAGTGATCATTGTAATATATATATATTTTGTATGTGTGTGTATAAATCTGTCGTGTTCACTCTCACTTCCAAGCATTGAGGTGCATTAAGAAACTGGGTTAGGTTTTGGCTGTAGAATTTGGTGGGTTACGTAAGTCTATCTATTTTCTGTTCTCATAAATTAACATGCATTGACACGTTTGTATACAATAGTGAGTTTTGTTCGATCACCACAAACTCCTCATAGAAAGGAGAGGCTGTTAATGGAGTATTAAACGCCTGATTAACCTTGCACCATGGCCGAGACCGTCCATTAATTAATTGGGCTTTCCACGTGTTGCATGTCTGAAACTGAACTATTGATGATGACGACAAGAATGGCTAAGCATCAAGCAAACATACCTAAAAAGCTTAAGTAATCAACAGCGACTGACTGACCTAACTGCTTCTGCTTCTGATTTAGGCCTACACCTGCTCCGACTCCGCGTATCCTTCAATACAATGCTTTAGTCCGTGCCACGGAATTTTCCGTACGCGTTGTTTGTCCTCATTGTCAAAAGCAATGATATTCACGGCTGTCAATTCATCTATCATATCCCATGGTTGATGCATCATCAACCACCGGTTCCCGCAGGTCTCTTGTCAAATTAATCTCTATTATTTAGTTGAAAGATTGAAGATTAATAATTCTAGCCAACCCCAACGCACCACGATCTTTCATTCCATTATGCCATCTCATTTGTTAAACACTAAATTTATGTAGATTTAATTACCTGCATCCAAGTGTAATGAGTGAGGAACAAGTACTTGCACTACAACCACTATGCATTTTCTAATTCATTTTAGATATTTTTAAGAAAGTTCTATTGTTTAACCTTTACTTATTAATTTAAATTTTTTAATAAAGTATCACAGTCAATTTAATTAAGTTTTTAGATCAAGTGATAATAATAGAGTTAAACTGATTAAGAGGTAAGTTTTTGGATCAAATGAAGTTTAGTTGTAAGAGTTCGGACCTTAAAACTAAGTAAGTATTATCTACTTTAGACATATAGTCTATCATAATTTTATTTTTGAATTTCACAAATTCAAACAATTCTACTCAATTAGACGAGCAGATCAAAATTTATAATCTAACCCATGTTAGTACTCGCAATAAAAGTGAAATGTCATATTAATACCTGATTTTCTCACATAATTTGCATCTGCATGTGTTTTATCTTTTTTAGTCTATCTTTTATTTTTATAAACTTAGTCCATGTAATAAGCTTACTTGATAAAACTTATTCAATATTAGTCTTACACTGAAGAGACCTGCTAGAGTCTAAAACTATTGGTTATATATCATCTAAAAGTTTCAATTTTGAGATCAAATATCTTCGGTTTGTATTAGATATGTATGTCTACATGATAAATCCATCTGATATTAGCCTTATACGTAAAGGGAACTTATTAAAACTTAATATTATTGATTAAAAACTTTACTTACCCATTTAAAATTTTGGTTGAAATAGTTACTTAATATTTTCTTTAAACCCATATATTACAATTTCAGGTTTCTATTGTATAAACCTGCTATGTGAGTGACAAAGAAAATTCTTTCTATGTCTAGCTAGTTTCTATTGAACTTTGTTCACGTAATAAAACCGTTTGATATTAATCTTTTACGTGAAGAAAACCTATTAAAAATTATACCATTGTTGAATTTTTATCTATCAAATTAAAATTTTAGGTCAAATGGTTACTTACTACGTTCTTTGAACCCATAGGTTTCTATTGTATGAAGGTGACAAGATAGGAAGTTTAGAGCTATCATGCTATGTCATTATATATAAAGGGATGATGTTGAAATTCTAGACTACCAACAACATCACCATCAACAAATCTTTAATCGTCCATTTAGTGGAGCATATTATAAATGATATACTGACAATTCAAATGTTGTTCGTGCTATATATCATTTTACCTAATTTTTAGATGACTTTTCCCGCTCATCCACTTTCAAACATTAATTTGAATAAATTAAAAAATACATATACGCTCTTAAAATGTAATAAAATATATATTTCAGTGTTATTAATTTTAAAATATTCATATAAACTTCAATTCACTAATTTAGTTATTTTGCAAGTTTTAAAAAAATAAAATTTTAATATATTTAACTCTTAAAATAATTATAATTAAAAAATATATTACAATAATTTTAACAAAAAAATGACATTATTATCCAAAGTAATAAAAATTTTAACAAATAAAAATTTGCACAAATATTTATAAAACTAATATAATTAAAATCATATTTCATTAAATCTTAGAAAAAGAAATATATATATATATATACACACACACATTCTTATAAATTTTAAAAATAACTTTCAGCCCCTCATGTCTTTGGTGTTATAAGTTTCATGGTGAAATTTTCTATCTTCAATTGTGATGGCACGAAAGAGGATCATGAACTATTTTTTTTTTCTTCAGGAGATCTGACTCCATTGAAACACGGTGAGATTTTTTTTTTAATGTCAGAAAAAAGGGAAGAACATAGAAAAGTATAATGGAGTGCGAGAAAACAAGCACTTTGCACTATGTAAGATAAAATATAAAGCCTTATTGAAAACATGGGTAGCTGAGAGTCTAAGACCCCATCATTCATGCACCAATATTATCCGATGGGCTTATCTTCTTGCATTTATATTAATGGTTCCAATTCTGGCCTAAAAATGGATGTAGTGCATTAATCATGGGAATACAAATTAGTGGGTGGGAAAAGGTACTAATCCATGGAATTTTTTTTCAAAAAATAAAATTAATTTCAAGTTCTTATCAATTTAATTTGAATGAGTTCAATGGCGTTTAGAGTAAGATAATAGGGCAGCCATTACATAGTACCCTAAATATTAATAAAATTATGAATAATCAGTTCTTCTTCAATCCCAACATTCACATGCCAGCTTGTATATATTTCTTAGTGATTTAACAATGAATTATTGCTATAATTTAACATTGAATTATAAACAATTATTTATAAATTTTTAAAAAATACGAACGATTGTACAAGTCAATAACAGTAATAAGATAACTTATGACACTAAATTTGTTTTGATCTGACTTTATTGGAAGTCTAGTGGAAAAAAATATAAGATAACATTAAAAACAAATGTGATCGAACATTAATTTAAACTGTAACTTCAAATGGAATTTCAATGAAACAGACAACTGAGGAATAGGATTAGAAGTTATAGATTTTTAATTTTTGACCATTATTGGTTTTGAAGAGATACAGAAGAATAGAGAAGTTAATGTATATATCATCAATTTGTGAGAAAATGAGCAACAAATTAACTGATAATTGAGTTTATCAATTGATAAATTGATAAAAGAGAAGACAAACAATAAGTGGAGACTCCACTAAATTCTCTATGCAATTCTCTCTGCGGTTGCAACTAAAGAGAGTGGGATTTTGGTGCTCTTTAGCATTTGAGTTTAATTAACAATTAGTTAATATTATTTTACATCCTTTTGTTTTGGCTATTTCTTGTTTGAAATTCTATATATTTGTCTTGCCTTCAATTGGTAAAAGCATCTCTTATTAGGATTTTTAATTATCAAATCTTGATAAATATCTTTCACGACTTGTATTTTGCAAAATCTTTAATGGGAACTCTATAGTATGTTGACTTATGTGTTTTTGATGATGAGCAAATTATTTTGTTAATAAATAAATGATTTGTTTGATTAAATTGTTTTAATTGTTTTGCATTTGTTTGATTGATCATA
>JAVXUL010000001.1:20002457-20017905 GCA_035590515.1 Trichilia minutiflora
CCCACAAAATCCCAATTCTAAACTACCCTACTCAAACAGTGTACACAAATGCAACACTTAAACACACAATCACACACAAAAATTTAAAACACGCACAAAAACCAATCATGCAAACACAACCTCGATGTGCATTAATGATAAAATTTATGAGCCACAAATCCACACATTAACACTAAACTAAAGACTCAACAAAATATCCACGATCCATAACCTTGTATCAACTCTTTTTATTTTCTTTAAAACCACACGTTTTTGAAGAATGAAAATAAATCTAACATCGATCTTGCATTTTAATCCACCTTTACTCATAATTGTCATTTAAAAACTTTTTAGTTAAGCATTTACTTGAGCATTTTATTTTGTTTATTTCACTACTTTATCCTTACTTGTATCTTAATCAGCCTTTTTACATGATTGATAACTTTTCACGGCCAACCCCCAGTTACTCAACCTTTTATAGATACAAACTGCTTTTCATACTCTTATTTTAAGGGTTCATTTTACGCGATTGGTAACTTTTCACGGCCACCCTTCGGTTACTAAGACCCTCAAAATATTAGAGTAATTAAGTAGTATCTTATTTATTTCTTTTTTTTTTTTTCTAGCTCAAGATTTTATGTCTAACATTTATTTTGATAAGAACCAGACACTCACAAGCTCAGGCTTCATAATCAACTTAATCGAACTCTAAATTCACTAAATTCTTCTAAGCATGCGTATTATTTTTTTCTTCAAAAATATTAACACAAGACTACTTCACATTTCAACTTCATCTAATCTCAGTTCAATATCAATGCATTGACTCGTATTTCATTTATCTCATCAAAAATGTTTATCGACATACACACACATTCATGCATTCATTCATGCATACAAAAATAAATTAATCATAAAAGAAAATACTAAAATCTACTCTATTTTATAGATGTCCTAAGCGTGAAAAATTTTAGTTTCACTTGCAAAGCTATCAAGTTCAATACTCAAATCCAGTAACACACTCTCAAATATGACTCACCCCCCAAACTTAAATTGAACATTGTTTTCAATGCTCTGAATATCAATAAAATGCACTAAGGAAGAAAAAGGAATTATACCTGGGAGACGAGAGCAAGTCTCGTCTCCTAATTGGAGTTTTCACTGCCTTCATCGAATATTTGTTGCACAATATTACTTGTTTGCTCTGCGTTTTTGATCTTTTGACATCCTTGAACCTAAAAAAATAAAACAAAAAACACACACACTAAATGCACATTAACATATAACATTAACTAAAGCATAAACAAAATTATCGGATTGCCTCCCCAAAAGCGCTAAGTTTATCGTCTTCAGCCAAACATTGATTGTACTATCACAGTGGACTATGAAGAAGGACTGAGACTTTCTTTCCATCTTTGACTTCAACATAATGTTTCAACCGTTTTTGATGGATTTAGAGTATTCTTCCATTTTTGACTTTAATTTTAACAACTCCAAGAGGAAATAACTTCTCTACCACAAATAAGCCAACCCATTTTACGTCTAATTTCTTGAAAATAATTTCAGTTATGAATTATTGAGCAACACCTGTTCTCCCGACTCAAATGAATGATCCACACATTTTTGGTCATGTTATTGTCTCTTTCGTCGCTTGTAAATTTTGGCACTTTGATCTGGAGGGTCATCATCTTTATGACTTCTAACCAAGATGGACTTAGGCGAATTATTTCAATCACTATCACAAATTTCTTCATGTTTCTGCTCATTATTCATGTGCTCTATGTGATCTTCATAAAAACCCTCCTTGAGTATTCCATCGGTACTAATATTATTCATAACATTGACCATGAAAAACTCTTGTGACTCATTAGGGACTTCTATGCCCTTGAAGACATTGAACGTTACTTCTTGATCTTTCACTCTCATGGTAAGCTCTTTTTTTGCACATTAATGGTCGATCCTACTATAGCTAAAAATGGTCTTCCTAAAATAATTGAAACCTACTGTCCTCTCCCATATCAAGAATAAGAAAATACGCTGGAAATATGAGTTTATCAACTTTCACTAATACGTCTTCAATCACACCTAATGGATATTTGATTGATCTGTCTGTCAATTGGAGCGAGACTGTCGTTGGCTTTAACCCTCCAATTCTGAGTTTCTTGAAAAGAGACATAGGCATTAGATAAATACTTGCTCTTAAATCACATAAACATTTACTAATACCTACTTAACCAATTGAATAAAGAATAGTAAAAGTCCTTGTATCTTTTAACTTTGGAGGTAATTTATTTTATAATATCGCACTGCACTCTTCTGTCAAGATAACAATTGCACATCTTCAAGTTTCTTCTTATTAGACACAATTTCTTTGAGAAACTTAGCATAGGAGGGCATCTGAGCTATTTCTTCTGCGAATGGGATATTTATTTGCAGGTTTCTGAATATCTCTAGGAATCTTTCAAAATTCTTTCCATCACTTTTTTCTTTCAACCTTTGGGGAAACGAGATTGGCGGCACATACGGCTTCACATTATCCTCATATGGTTGATTCACTACTTTTTTTTCTTGTGTCTCATCTTATGATTGCTCGGAGCTACTAGAAGACCGTTTTTCTTGCTCTTTCTTACTTGACATTAATGACTCTTCCATAATTTTTTCACTTCTTAGCGTTACTGTCATTACAGTTGACCTATGTGTTTTTGATGATGAGCAAATTATTTTATTGATAAACAAATTATTTGTTTGATTAAATTGTTTTAATTGTTTTGCATTTGTTTGATTGATCATAATGCTTTGATTGTGCTTTATGAAGCTTAATTTATGTTTATATATTGAGTATATATTGTACTTGATGTTTTTAATTGTTGAGAATGGTTGCTCACAGGTGCAAAGGATCGACACCAGTTCAAAATCAGCTCAAACATATCGATATCTTTGAAAACATATCGATACCCTTATCAAGCACCTTTATCAATGTATCTATACCCTTGAAAAAAAAAATCAAATGTATCGATACCGTAGCAAACGTATCGACACCTTTGTGACGGACTCAGCGTTGTTTACGTGGAAAGGTATGGACACCTTTAGAAACGTATCGATACCTTTGGCAACATATCGATACCCCATCAAGCACCCTATCAAGCACCTTTGAGCTAAACAACTCTAAAGAAGAAAATTCAACAAAACGTATCGATACCTTCTTTAAATTAAGTCTGTAACGGCTAGTTTTAAAGCATTTAATACAAGATTTTTGAGCCGTTAAAGAAACGTTGGAAAAGCTCTCCAAATCAGTTTAAAAGCTTCAATTTTCCAGAAGAAAGTGGGGAACAAGAGAGAAAAGTTTTTGAGTAAAACTAAGCATCATCTTCTGTATTATCATTTTCTAGAGAGAGAAATATTTTGCACTCATTGTATATCTGCTCTAGTGAGAGAGAAAAATTGTCTTAGTATTCTTGTTAGATTTTGGTTACTCTTCATCCGATTAAAGTAAGATTTGCGTTGCACTTCACCCGTGTAAGAAGTTGTATTTGGGTTACACTTCACTCGTAGAAAGAAGTCATTTGGGTTACTCTTCACTCGGTGTAAAGGAAGACGTTGTATTTGGCTACCCTTCGCCGTTAAAGAAGGAGTTGTAATCTGGGTTACTCTTAATCCGTGCAAACGAAAAGATAATAGAGTCTCAGTCCGATAAAAGATAAGAGAGTGGATATAAATCTGATTGTACCGAACCACTATAAAATCTGGGTTTATAATTCTCTCTTTCTATATCTTTTATTTATTACTTTGTATATACTTTGAATATTTTATTATTAATTTATCAATATATTTATAAAATATTTTTATTAATTTAATCATTTTTGTTTATTTAATTTTTAATTTTTTTAAAGTCAATTCAACCTTCTCTTAGTTTGTCAATGAACCATCATAGTACAGGTGTATTTAAAAAAATTTTAAGGTATCTTGGCTGCTGGGATTTATAAACATGACCGATCCATGCAAATAGCTATCTGATTTCATTGTTCCAATTAGACCATTCAAAATCAAACCGGAAGAAGCACTTCAAGTAATTCTATACAACTGAATATTTCGTCACGTCTTGTGCTTAAAATGTGGCTGATCACCAAAACAAAGACCTGTTGTGGATCCTGCTATATATTTGATTATTTGTGATTGTTGAGGAAAATTGTGTATGTCTAGGTAACGTGGTCCAAGCCGTGGCTTTAAACAATAACTTTCTCTGCTTTATTTATTGGGCTTAAACAAACCCATTTTAAATACTAGTCCCCCATGCATTGTCTTTAACATGCAGTACTAGGCCCCATAACGCTGCAACAGAAATAAAATAAAGAATTTAAAAAGAAAATTTCAAACAAAATCGATGTCACAATTCATCAATGTATTATATCCATCAATGTTTCTTGCACTCAGTTCCCAACCCATATCTAAATGTTGTAATGTAAAGAATATTGGAATTTTATTAGATTTTAAGTAAATTTTCCATTCGAGTCAATAAAAAGGGAACCCAATTTATGTAAAAATGTTAGCTATACTTTGTTACTATATATGAGAGTTCAATTGTGTACCTAGGTAGCATGTCACAATAGTTTATCTTTCAATAACATGTCACAATAGTTTGCTCTAATTTTAGCTACCTAGGAATATGTGTTGCAAATGGCAATAAATAATCAAAAGTAAAATCCTTGAGCAATAATGCATGGTGAGGACTTAATAAGTCATATGACATAAAGGGTGTTGTTTTTACAAGACAAGAGCCTTTGAACTTTTTAGCTAACATGACGCGAGCAATGAGAAATAGCAAACATAATTGATATTTCACAAGACTAGTTTTGCCTCAATTTATGTTACCCGGACGAGTTCTATAATTAGAATAGCAGGCGGAAAGAATCTCACAAAGAGTAAGTGTAGAACTAAAAATTTATATTAGGAATCAAAGTTAAAAATAAATATATTAATATAAAATATAAAAATTAATAAATTATTATTAAAAAAATAAAATTATTAAATTATATTATTATAATAAAAAATAAATATTTATTATTAATGAGAAGTGAAAATATATTCAAATATATAAAAAAAAGAACGTATTACTTTTTTAAATTCGAAAATTATCAATAATTGATTTTATGAAATATTTTTTATAATTAAAATATATATTAAATTTTTTATTCGTATACAAATACAATCAATTAAATGAATAAGAGTTCTTTTTTTTTACTCGTACAGTTAATTAAAAAAAAATCAAACATATAATAAATTCAATAATAGATATTTACTGGTGCATCAATTATCAAAGATATATAAAAAAATTATTATTTCAAAAAGAGATAAAACGAAAAATTTATCTTAAAATCATAAACATCCACATTAAAATTATTCAAAGAAAACTTACCTTAAATTCTTTCCTTTTTTTTAAAGTTCTCTTAATTTTAAATCAAAATTTTTCATTACTTTGGTAAATCTCCTCCTTGTGACTTAATTTTGGTGTTTGTTTTCTTCAAAATATAAAAATTGAGTTTCAAAACTTGATTTAATTTCTTATTTTTAATAAAGAGCATAATTTCGAATAGTTAGGAGAAAAAAAAAGGGAGAGAAAAAAAGAAGTATAAATAATAAAATATTATTTATTTATTATTATTTTATTTATTTATTTATTTATATCAATTAAAATATTAAAAATAATTTTTTAAATAAATTTAATATGAATATAAATAATAAAATATTTTAATTACTATCATTATTTACAATTTGATGTTAATTTTTATAATATTAATATATTTTTATTTATTATTAATAATTATATTTTATGTTATTATATATATATATATATATATATACTCCACCCTGACAAAGAGTATGCATAGGGTTAGACGAAGCCTCAAGGTCCTCTTTCCTTTTCTCTTTATTTTTTTCTTAATTTTTAAATATTTATTAATGTCATCTATTAATAGATATTTAAAAATTTGAGAGAGGGAGAGAGAGAGATTCATCCTATCATTCTAGTCTTAGACGAAGAGTCTGATTTTGTTCATATAACTTTTTACATTATTTAAAATTTATGGGAGTAATTCTCATTGAATAATATTTTATATGGTATCCCATATGCGCA
This sequence comes from Trichilia minutiflora, assembly GCA_035590515.1. Classification (NCBI taxonomy): domain Eukaryota; kingdom Viridiplantae; phylum Streptophyta; class Magnoliopsida; order Sapindales; family Meliaceae; genus Trichilia; species Trichilia minutiflora. Next base: position 20,008,564 of record JAVXUL010000001.1, read on the forward strand.
TATACGTACGGATATTGATTGATCCACGTAAATTCTAAATGAATATTAATTTTTACATTCCGTGGTGCATAATTAATTTTTACTAGCTATCTTGGTAGTCACACCTTGCTTGATTGTAATTCAAAATTAAGATTGGCCCGTAGTTTATTCAAGAAAATATCAAGATATGTTTAAACTTATCATTCTTTTATATAATTTTCTTTATTTTTATATTAACTGAAAAATAAATGATAGTAAAATGTCCGTTAATTAACTGTATATTAATATTGTGCACATTCTGTCTGTGAATTAAATTATGGTTGGGGAAGGTTTGGTTTGTCATTTTCAATAAAGAACTGTGCTTTCATTAAGTGGTCCAAAATCAAATATTTACCTTATCGACCATCCTACGTAGCTACAATTAATACCATGCATTGACATCGCAAAAATTATCGAACTCAAGCTATAAATCCGGGTCACATGGATTCATAACTTAACATGAAAATCGTTCTATCGTTAATTTGGATAACATAGTCAAAAGTATTATCATGTTGCCAATAATTAATAACCCTCCAATTTTTTAATGAGTAGGGTTCACCATTAATTTGGATAATGAAATAACCAATAAGGTATTTTGAAAAAATGTTTTAATTTTGTTTTTATTAATATTGTGATAATCTAACAATAAAAGTATAATTATTTTCACATCAATAATTCTTATTAATTATATTAATTTATGTTTTGTTCAATTAATATTATATATCAAAAATTATTTATATAATAAAGAGTTTACATGTTTAATATTTCGATGATGATGATGATAATCCATCTTGTTTGTTAATTTCAAAAGATGACTAAACAAAACCAATAGCAAAGAATAATTAGTTTGGTCTTTAATAAAATGTGTATAATTCGATGAACGATTTTCATGTAAAACTATGAATCCATGTAGCTTGAGTCTTATAATTTTTGCCATGTCAACGCATGGAATTAATTGTAGCTACGTAGAATGATCGATAGGTAAATATTTGATTTTGGACCACTTAATGAAAACACAATTCTTTAACGAAAATGACAAGCCAAACCTTCCCCCGCTGTAGTTTCCATGGCTTAATTCACAGACGACAGAATTTACCCATTAATATGTGATTTATTTAGTTATAAATAAATATATTCTCAACCGTCCCTATCTGAATGAGTAAATATTCCACCTCTCACAACATATATATACAAATTCACATATTGACATCGAGAAGGTGAAAATTAATTGAGTCTGAAGAATCAACAATTATTGCTGTTTACGTTTTGGATTAATTGGGTTTTAACTTTTATCATTTATTTTTGGTATTAGGTCGGCTTCCATTCAATAATGCATATCTATTATTGTGTTTTATTAGTGTATTTTCAATTGAAATCTATAATAGATTTTGAAATAAATGAAGTTGGGTAGTCACGAAATGAATGCATTATTGAATTTATGTCCGACGGGGACGGCTCAATTCAATTTAAAATTTCGAGTATTGGTTGAAATCAATTCAAATCTGCCATTCAACAACCACCGATACCTTAGGACGGACGTAGGAGGAGAGAAATTGCAGAAACAAGGACATAGTTAGGAGAGTTTTGATGGAATCACGTGGTAATATCATAGTAAAATTTTAGGTTGATGAACTTTCCCTTTGATTTTTGAATTAATACCTCCATACATTCCAATTTTTAAAAAATATTTATTACTTTTCTAATTTTAAGTTCGTTGACATAAAAAAAATATTTTTTTAATTATTTTTACTATATTATCCTTAAATATATCAGCATATTATAAATTTTTATAAATGTGTCAAAAACCATTAAGGTATTTTATATAAAAAAATAAACATACATAGAATAACAAAAAAAAAGTTCTCTTATAAAAATAATTAAAAGCAAAAAGTAATATTTTATCTGATATAAAACACTAAAAAAAGAAAAGAAAAGGGTTGTAATTAATAATATTTAATGATCCAAAAATTTTTCTATATATTAAGCGTACAATATCATGCACATTATCATATCCATTATCTTTAAAAAATAGTAATCCTTTACACAAAAATTAGTAAGCTTTCTAGTAACATATTAAAAATAACATGCAAAGCACAAATTAAATGAAAGCAATTAATAATATCTTAAATTTGACAAAAATATGTATTCTATTTTTCATCATATGAAAAGATACAATTGTTTGATACAATATAATAATAATTGTTTAAGATAGAATAAAATATTGATTTCTTAGTATGGTTAGCCAATGTATAAACAAAGATATAAGCATTATGTTAATGCATTGTGTCCACTACCACAAATGAGATTACTATATTGTGAACACAACTCCTATGCACATATCACATTGCATAATTCATGACCAAAGAATTGATTCTGTACACAAAATTATGCAAATGACTCATTGTACTAATAATTTTACATTATTAACAAGTATATATATATATGTTGCAAGTCCATCTTTTAACATGAACAAAAACCTCATTGCAAATTAAATAAAACACCCATTAAAAAGTATCCACAATTCTATACCCATTTTTGCTGTGAAAATCATACCACCAATAAATCCACAGCAAAATCGTCCATCAACACAACTCAAAATGGGCTTTCCACTAACCCGGGTCACAAAACTCACAACAAATAGATGATAAACGTGAAAAGAACAATACAATAAACTTATTTTTTCTCGTGACTATAAAGAGATTTCACTGAGGTAACGCAGTGATGATTCCTCTGCACCGAAACTACCACATCACAAGGTTGCGACGAGGGATTTTTTAGATTGTAATCTTGAGTAAGACAAATAAGAACATTGGTGAAACTAGAAGTAGATGAAGGTTGAAGAGAATGAAGAGTTTTTTTTTAAAATTTTTAATTTTTATTTTTTTACTCAAAATCTCATTTACAAATGATATGTAATTAATTAACTATAACATATATAAGTTTTCTTTAGATTTGCATGTTGCTTAATTCAAATGATCAAAAAGTCCTTAAAAGAGTAACGTTAACACTAACATAGTTATAGTCAGGGGGACAGTGGGTATTTTTTGAAAAAATTGGGGGTATCGGGGTATTAATTTAAAAAATAGAAAAAGGGTTATTTACTTAAAATTTTATTTAGTAAATATATAAATAATGTGATAAAATTATTTTCCAAGTTTTTCAGTTTTATAATCTATTGTACTTCATTAAATTAAAAACGTGATTAAGAAAAATGGAAATTAAAATAGAAAAAACTCAAAATAATGCTTATATTAATTTTATTCATTTAACACGTCATATTTATTAAAGGAAAAAAGGATACAGAGTACAGTAAGATTGACAAAAATGAAATTGGAGAATGGAATGTTATTGTTAAGAAAAATTAATTAAATGATTAAAATAAATTTGATAGTCTCATAGAGACACGTAATTGATGTTTATTCGTTAAAGGGAGAGTAGAAATTTCAACTACATTACTTCCCCAACCCAACGCCCAGTCACCCCTGTCGTTTTGCCAACTAATTTTCTCTGCACCAAATAAAAACACAAACCTGAGCTAGCGAACACACAGCTAACCGGTTCCCGCACGCACCAGAATAAGACAACCTGCATCGAAAATGTCTGGTAGACCGACCAGTCAAACTCACAACACAATTTCTTGCTATATCTTACTTCTCTCGGCTCTCTTACACAAACCCTAACTACTCTCTCTCCCTTTCTTTCTGTAACCATTATTATTATTTTTTAAAAAAATCCCATCAATCCAAGCTAAAGACCTTTCGGTCGTATTAGGAAGTAATCATTTTCTTGGGCTACTCACATTATCACCTCAAAGTCATCTAACTCTTTTTGTTTTGTTTTTTCTCCTTCCCAACTGCAGGTCTTTCCCGCAATATACCTTCTCTTCTCTCCTTCAAATCATCTACCTGGCATCTACCATCGTATCTTGTTTTCAGTTGGGATTAAAGGGTTTGATTTGTATCTCAGATCTTGAGACTGCATGTCTTCTGTCTATTTCTTACCTCCCAAGTGTCTTTTCCCTTTTTATTCTCGTTTAAAATTTAATTTTATTATTTTTTTTAATGTCGATAAGCTGAAATTTGATAGTCATAATTGAATTCGGAGAAAGTAAAGAAATTCTGCCGGTGAATACAGTTGCAATAAAATGGCTGCGCCGCCGAGTAGCCGGCTTCAAAGTATGCTGCAGGAAGCAGTGCAATCCGTTCAGTGGACTTATAGTCTATTTTGGCAAATTTGTCCTCAGCAAGGGTAATACCAATCTCGACAAAGTCAATAAAAGAAGAAAAATCTTTCTTAATTATAAATTTCTATAATATTTCAAGAAAGGCTATAATAAGAGAGTTAATAATTTTTGTTTTGGAGCTGTTTCAGGATCTTAATATGGGGAGATGGGTATTATAATGGAGCAATCAAGACTAGAAAGACAGTGCAACCTATGGAGGTTAGTGCTGAGGAAGCGTCTCTACAACGAAGTCAGCAACTTAGAGAGCTCTACGATTCATTGTCCGCCGGAGAAACGAACCAGCCAGCAAAGAGACCTTGTGCGGCCTTGTCGCCTGAGGACTTGACGGAATCCGAGTGGTTTTATTTGATGTGCGTTTCCTTCTCTTTTCCTCCTGGAGTGGGGTGAGTTCTACTTAGTTATTAGTTTTCTTTACCTGCTAGCCAATTGATTCTTTTGCTCCTTTCCGGCTTTCATTTGCACTTGTTTGAATGAATATTTCTTATTATGGCGTACTTCATTGCATGGTCCTGCGGGGTGAAAGTAGTAACATCTGCCGCTGAATGATTATTTTGTTTTACACTATTTGTCACGTAGGTAGACCGAATTATTTCTATATACACTACTTTCCCTTTCAATATTTTTAGGAGACTTGTATAAAACAATTCGAAATTTTCTTTTCCTGGATAACGAGACATTGTAAGTTAGCACACCGTTCAATTTTTTCCTATATACAAATAAAGTAAACAAAATAATGGAGAATCCTTACTCCTCTTTAGTTTGCTTTAGAAATGGGTGTCCGTTGTGTGTGTAATTGATTAAGTACAGACTAGCAAATGAGACTGCAAGGATTATTACTGCTAGATTTCAACAGAAACACTTTTGTATTAGTATATGTTGCAAAACCACTAGTATGTCTAGTTAAGTAGTGACCACCACAGTAAGTCCTTCAGATAAAAAGAAATTGCTGATGTTTATTTCTCATCTTTAAGAAGGCCTGAACACCTGCCGTAATCATTGTTTGTAGCTGGAGTTGCAATCTTTCAATAAGTTGGGTGAAAGCGTTAATGTCTTCTGTGCTGTGAAGAGAAAGAAAGTTGCTTAAACTTGTCCGTTGACAACTTTAAGATTGAAAACTACAATAGAGACTATTAGGAATATATTCTGGAGACTTGTGTCCATAGTACTGAGGGTTAATTAATAACTTGGATTGAGGTTGAACAATTTTGCTTACCGTTCCTACCATGGAAGATTGGAAGCTACTTCTTTCGAAAAAGAGACAAACTGATGCAATAAACTTTGAATACACCTAAAGCAGGCCACCACCGTATTTAAATCAGTAACTCTTTCTCTTCTTGCATCACTTATCTTTCACATGCACTTATGTCTCTTCCCTTTCATCCTAAATATAAACTTACATTCAAAAGTTCATGTGAATTATTGCTGGCCATATAGGTTTTACTACTAGCTATGCCATTTGAGCGCCCACCGAAGGGGATGGATCATTTCTACGGACTGAAATATTTTGGCAAAAATTTGTCGGCTTCAAATCATCTCAAAATCAAGTTTGGGTGATATTAGAGGTGGCAATTTAGAGTACAATACGAATTCGATATGATTAAATGAATTCGGATTAAAAATTTTGACACGAATAATAATCGGATTGTATTTATGTTACATGATTGATAGTCGTGTCGAATTAGAATTTGACTTTTTAAATTCGTTTATCCGTTTAAAATACGATTAAGATACAATTAAAATATGATTAGTTAAATAAATAATCGTATTTAAATAAATAATTATACTTAAATTAACAATCATTTAATATAGTAATTTTATTTATTTATATTTTATGCTTAGTTTACATTTAAGTAAATAATTAGTTAAATAGGTTAAATTTTATATTGATTAATTAAATAAATTAAATAGATTGAATCGAGTTAATAATCCAATTGTATTGTGTTATATAACCTATTTAAAAAATAAATGATACGATTAATAAATAGATCATATTTAAATTAATGATTGTTGATATGATTAATAATAAATTGGATTTAGACGGACAAAATATATAAATTTATTAATGATATGAATATAATATATTTATTCGAATTGAAAATGTAATTTGCATATTTTAAATCATTTAGCAATTAGGTCTTGCGATCCCTTACGCATAAACCCCATCTGCATTTATTTTATTATGGACGATGTATATAGAGAAGCATAAGAAGAGTCTGGTAACGAAGGGCCAAAAACTTTAACTAACTATGATACGGACGTGATCCAAAATGCGAACACTACATTTTAAATATCAAATATTAATAAAATTATAGACTCTAATATTTCTTCTAAATATTCATTATTGTATAAATTTTTATAGCTGTAATTTACTGAACAATGTGCATAAATGATGTCTTTAGGCTGCCAGGAAAGGCATACACAAGGCGCCAGCATGTATGGCTTACTGGAGCGAATGCGGTTGATAGCAGAGCTTTTTCTAGAGCAATTCTTGCCAAGGTAACATGAATTCACATGATTCCCCTTATTTAACCATGTAACCAACTGCAAATTTGCGGTGAAAAAAATCGGTTGAAATGTTTGAAACCAAAAATTTGCGTCTAGAATAGCTCTTCATATAAAAATTAAAGAGCTGAAGTACAAATTATTTAGCTTTAAGACCTCTCATGATCGATGAAAAGATACGACTAAAAAACATATAATTTTAAATGCTAAAATATGGTGTCAAATTAGTAAAAGAACACAGCGAAATTAAAAACCCAACAATTTAGTTCAGTAATCGTTGCAGTGGCTTGCAGCTGCAGAAGCATATATATGTACATATACACGTTTCTTTTTGTTAATAAAATCTTTAGCTTTTGGTTTCTAGCCTGTAAACCAAGTTACTAACTATCTACTCTCCCGTTTCTCAACAACGATTGAATTTCTTGCCATTGCATGCACCAGAGTGCTCGTATACAGGTAAATATTCAGTCTATGCAATCTCCTGAACATTCAATATATTATATATATATGTTTTTCTCTAATATGCTACAATCATGCAGACAGTCGTATGCATTCCTCTTTTTGAAGGTGTCGTTGAATTTGGAACCACGGATAAGGTAAAACAGCTTCTCTTTTCGTCACTGTGCATAAAACGTGCATAAAAAGTTTCCATTAATGTCAAACATTATGCAAATTGAGAGTAGAAAATTCTGATGCATGCTGTGCATGTATTTTAGGTTCAAGAAGACCTAGGATTCATTCGACATGTCAAGAGCTTCTTTACTGACCACCACCACGCAAACCCTCACCTACCAAAACCAGCTCTCTCGGAGCACTCAACCTCCAATCCTGCAGTGTCATCAGAACCACCGCGCTTTCATTCACCACCTATCCCTGCCATGTACGCAGCTGTCGACCCAACAGTTAACGCCAACCCAGAAGACGAGGATGACGAAGAAGTTGACGAAGAAGAAGAGCAGGAGTCAGATTCTGAAGCTGAAACGGGACGTAACAGTCACCACGACGCTGCTCAAAACCCTCAAATCGTAGTTCCATCAGTAGCCGAACCGAGTGAACTTATGCAAATGGAGATGTCTGAGGATATCCGGCTAGGCTCACCTGATGATGGGTCAAATAATTTGGACTCCGATTTTCATCTGCTGGCCGTAAGCCAAGGAGGGAGCACGGCAGATAACCAGCGGCGAGCTGACTCGTTCAGAGCTGAGTCGAGTAGGAGATGGCCGTTGTTGCAGGAGCCAATGACCAGCAGTCTTCAACCACCTCTTTCAGGTAGAAAACTAATTTCTCACCAAATTGATATTCCAGCAGTAACACTACTGCACTCACTACCACGGCTTCAGAATCTAGTACAAAATCTTAGCCATCGATTCGATTTGTGTGATACTAAATATTGCTTCCTAAAATTAGGTTATGCTAGTGGTTTCCATTGGATCATAATTCCTAAACCAATAACTGATCATAATGGTGTTCCGTTGACGACATTAATGCAAGGCATGCATGCAAATGGGGTTGGTTTTTTCACTACTGCCCTTATAACAAAATTTTACCACTAGATTCCCACTTGGGATCCCACTCAGTATGTGCGTCGGTTGACTGAACAAAAGCCAAATGTGAAAGAAAGAAAAACATACGATTAGACAGTAGGCTGACCAATGGGTTAGAATCAGACAAATCATGTCCATAATAGTCCATGTAGATTCTTGAGATTGTAAGTGACTGATGCAACTTTTACTTTTCGCACATGCAAAATTTCACCCTTGTAAAATTTCCATAATATCATCGATATTTGATAAAAATAATAATAAATAATTCATTAAATCACGTAATTTATTTCAACCCCTTTTTTAGTGGAAAGCAAGATTTCGCTATCAACCAACCAGAAGATTTGAAGTGTTTTGATTATAATATAATATTTTATTTTATTGTTTCAGGTTCAGGACCACTTCCCCTACTTGATGAATTGACTCAAGAGGACACTCATTACTCACAAACCGTATCTACCATTCTCCAAAAGCAACCAACTCGATGGGACGAGTCATCTTACGTCACATATTCTACTCAATCAGCATTTTCCACGTGGACAAACCGCTCTGATCACCATCTTCCCCTTCCTGTTGAAGGCACGTCCCAATGGCTCCTCAAGTACATTCTGTTTAGCGTCCCATTTTTACACAACAAATACCGAGATGAAAACTCGCCCAAGTCGCGTGATGCTGGAGGCGATGCAGCCTGGCCCGCCTCGAGGTTCCGTAAAGGGACCCCACAAGACGAGCTGAGTGCAAACCACGTCCTGGCTGAGCGGCGACGGCGGGAGAAACTCAATGAGAGGTTCATCATTTTAAGGTCATTAGTCCCGTTCGTCACCAAAATGGACAAGGCTTCAATATTAGGTGACACAATTGAGTACGTGAAACAATTACGTAAGAAGATTCAGGATCTGGAGACACGTAACAAGCAAATGGAGGCCGATCAACGGGCGAGATTGTCGGACCTACAGAAGAATAGCAGTGGGAGTGGATTGAAAGATCAAAGAAGCGGGCAGACGGTTTTGGATCGGGCAAGGATCGTTTCCGATAAGA
>JAVXUL010000001.1:20018005-20028171 GCA_035590515.1 Trichilia minutiflora
CATCATATCTTACTACACTACTAGTTCCAAGATCCATGTCAATTTAATTGATAATATTTGTGATTTGGATTGATTATACGTCAATAAAGATGCATTAATCGCCATAGTCCAATATTAAAGATTAGATTGGACCGGATTGTTTGAGGCGGTTAACTTATGACTATTATTTTAAAATGTGGTCACATAAAATGCTTTCTTATTAATTAATCCGAGAGTTATTTTCGAAAAAATAAAATTTTTATTTTCAAAATTGATTAATGTAGCCTAAGTGGGAGAATGTTGGATTTTATGGGTTTACATTAAATTGTTGTTATGGTTTTATTAAAAAGGGGCTAATGTCATAATCATTGAGTAAAGTGGATCTAATTATGTGATTTAAAGAAAATTAGGCTTAACGTCTATAACGGGTTAGTTTTGGTAATCAATGTAGGTTATGGGTCATGTTGAAGCCTTTGATAGGGAGACCCAACAAAGACCAATCAAAGTTAAGTTAGATTCCCTCTCTAACTCTATATAAAAGAAAATATGAGTTTCAAAAAATCCTAATCTGTCTCCTTTTCATTGAGTAGACTGTCACAAATTAAAAAACAAAAAAAAGACTTAACCTTTATCAAAATGCTGCATCGATGATCAAAAAAAGTATACATCTTTAATATATAATTGTATTATGTATTCATATATTCAAATATCATATTGATTGATCCATGTAAACTCTAAATGAATATTAATTTATACATTGTATTAAATTTCACTAATTTTCTTTGTAGCCACACCTTGCTTGATTGCAATTAAGAATGAGTAGGCATCGACTAAAATTGAATACCTCGTCACCTTAATTTAATATATATATATAAATAAATTATATTAATGTGTAGAAATGAAAACTAGAGTGTGGCAAGGTTTGGTTTGCCATTTGTCAATAAAGGATGATGTTTTCATGAGTGGTCCAAATTTAAATCAAATAAATACCTATCTACCATTCTACGCCGTCTCCGTGGATACATCTAATACCATGCCTTTACATATATAGCAAAAATTATCACACTCGATCGAAATCCAGTTCACATGGATTCAGAATTTAACATTAAAATCCTTTATCTAATTACACGAATTCTATCATTTTATGAAAGAATAGTCTTCTTTTCAAATTAACAAATAATATTAACTTATTACCAATTAAAATATTAGACATATCAATTCTAATCTAAATTATCATATATAAACATGTGTGATATATAATATTAGTTAAATAAAAATATAAAATTAATATAATTAATAAGAATTATTAATTTAAAAAAAATCAATAATTATGGTTGAATTGTCACAATAGGAGGAATTTCAAATTTTCCACTGTAATTTTTTAAAAAGCCAAATACCCCCTCTGAAAAATTGATTTGAATCTTAGTTATTAATTACAAAAAATAAATTACTGGGATTTAAATCAATTTATTAAAAGAAAGTATTTGGCTTTTTAGAAAACCACAAAGGGACAAACGTCATCCCCACTGTCACAATATTACTAGAAACATAAGAAAACAAAAATATTTCTTCAACATACTTTCTTACTTTTCTTCTCATCCAAATTATTAATGAAAAATCGTAATACTTGGGACTACAACAATTATTATTATTTAGGTATTGGTTAATTGGGTTTTACCTTCTATCATTTTTTTTTTTGTATTAGGTCAGCTTAGATTCAATAATCATATCGATTATTGTGTATTTTCAATTGAAATCTATATTATTCAAGATATGGAAATGAAGTTAGCTAATCGAGAATGCATACAATATTACATTATGGCTGCCGGCTCACTTCCATTTCAAATTTCGAGTATTTGTCTATTGGTTGAAATCAATTAAAATCTGCCATTCAACAACCACCGAGATCCAAAGTCAAACCACTTACCTTGGATGGACGTAGGAGGAGAGAAATTGTACAGACAAAAATCTAGTTAGGAGAGTTTTGATAGATCAAATGGGATTGTTACGGGCAAATTGTATATAGGAAATATAGAAATAATGGTATAAGATTATTTTTGAAGTTTTTCAATTTTATAATCTATCATACTTCATTAAATTATAACACGAGATTTTAAAAAAATAAATTAAAATAGAAAAACTCAAAGTAATGGTATATTTTATTCATTTAGCACATGATCGATTCATTAAACAATGTAAGGAAACACGGTACACGAATCTTGAGAAAATTGAAGAAGGAGAATTAAATATTATTGTGGAAAAAAATAATTAATTACAATAAGTTTGATAGTCCCAAAGGGACACGTAATTAATGATTATTCGTTAATGGGAGAATAGAAATTGCCACCACAGAGTTTTCGTTAACCCAACGCCCGGTCATCACTGTTGTTTTGCCAACTAATTTTCTCTCCACCAAAAAAAAAACAAAAACCCGAAGCTGGTGAAAACACAACTAACAAGTTCCTACGCACACCAGAACGAGGCCGCGTTCATCGAAATTGTCTGGTAGACCGAACAGTCAAACTCAAAACATTACTTTAACCCAATTCTCTCTCTGTATCTCACTTCCCTCGACTCGACTCTCTTCCACAAGCCCTAACTACTTTCTCTCTCCCTTTCTTTCATTAACCATTATTGTTATCAAAAGAATAAAAGAAAAAAAAATTCTCATCAATTCAAGCTAACGACCTTTCAATCTTTCGATCTTATTAGGAAGGAATCGTTTTTTTGGGCTACTCGCATTATCACCTCAAAGTCATCTAACTTTTTTTTTCTCCTTCTCAACTGCAGGTCTTCCTGCAATATACCTTCTATTCTCTCCTTAAAGTCGTCTCTACCTAGTATCTAGTATCTACCATCCTATCTTGTTTTCAGTTGGGATTAAAGGGTTTGATTCGTAGCTCGGATCTTGAGACTGCATGATCTTCTGTCTATTCCTTACCTCCCTAGTGGTCTTTTCCCCTTTTGATTAATTTTATTATTTTTTTTTCTAGTTAAAAATTTGATTTTATTATTTTTTTTAATATCGATAAGCTGAAATTTGATAGTCATAATTGAATTTCGAGAAAATAAAGAAACTTAGCCGGTGAATACAGTTGCAAAAAATGTCTACGCCGCCGAGTAGCCGGCTTCAAAGTATGCTGCAGGAGGCGGTGCAATCAGTTCAGTGGACTTATAGTCTATTTTGGCAAATATGTCCTCAGCAAGGGTAATACTAATCTCTACAAAATCATTAAAATTAAAAAAGAAAAGCCTTCCTCAATTATAATTCTATAATATTTCAAGAAAGGCTATAATAAGAAAGTTAATAATTTTAGCCTTCAAGCGGTTTCAGGATCTTAATATGGGGAGATGGGTATTATAATGGAGCAATCAAGACTAGAAAAACAGTGCAACCAATGGAGGTTAGTGCTGAGGAAGCGTCTCTACAACGAAGTCAACAACTTAGAGAGCTCTACGACTCATTGTCTGCTGGAGAGACGAACCAGCCAACAAGGAGACCTTGTGCAGCCTTGTCGCCTGAGGACTTGACGGAATCCGAGTGGTTCTATTTGATGTGTGTTTCTTTCTCCTTTCCTCCTGGTGTAGGGTGAGTTATACTTAATTATTAACTTTCTTTACCTGCTAGCCAATTGATTCTTTCGTTCCTTTCGGACTTTCATTGCACTTGATTGCTTACTTGAATGAATATTTCTTAGCTCAATGCATGGTTCTGCAGGGTGAAAGTCAGTAAAATTTGTGGGCAAATGATTTTTTTGTTTTACACTAATTGTCAAGAAGGTAGGCCGAATTATTTCTGGACACTATTTTCAGTTTCTATTTTCCTAGATGACTTGTATAAAACAATAAGAATTTTCTCTTCCTGGATAGCGAGACTTTTATTTTAAGTTAGCACACCATTCAATTTTTTCCTATATACAAATATGGTGAACAAAATAATGGAGAATCGGTACTCCTCTTTAGTTTGTGTTAGAAATGGGCGGCTGTTGTGTGTATACTTGTTTAAGTAGCAGGACTAGTAAATGAGACCGCAAGGATTCTTAATGGTAGATTTCAACAAAAACACTTTTGTATTAGTATATGTGGCAAACCACTAGTATATCTAGTTAAGTAGTGACAACCCAGTAAGTCCTATGGATAAAGAGCTGTTACCGATGCTTCTTTCTCACCTTGAAGAATGGCTGAACACCGCTCGTAATCATTGTTTGTAGCTGGAGTTACCATCTTTCAATAACTTAGGTGAAAGCCTTAATGTCTCTCTTCTTCTAGTCTAGGATTCTCCTTGTTGTGAAGTGAACGAAAGTTGCTTAAATTTGTCCTCATGACAATTTTAGGATTGACAAGTACATATATCAGACTGTTGGGAATATATTCTGGAGACTTGTGTCCAAAGCACTGAGGGTTAATTAAGAACTTGGATTGAGATTGAACAATTTTGCTTACTGTTCCTCCCATGGAAGATCAGAAGCTACTTGTTTCGAAAAAGAGACAAAACGACGCAATAAACATTGAATACACCTAAAGCATGCCTCTATCGTATTTAAATCAGTAACTCTCTCTCTTCTTGCATCACTTATATTTCACATACACTTATATCTCTTCCCTTTCATCCTAAATGTAAGCTCAAATGTAAACTTTCTGTGAATTATTGCTGGCCGCATAGGGTTTGCTACTGGCTATGCCATTTGAACACCCACAGGAAGGGGAAGGACCATTGATAAGGACTGAAATATTTTGGCAAAAATTTATCATGCAAATTTCGGGATTCTATCTGATTTTACTTGTTTCAAATCTTCTAAAAATCAAATTTGAGAGATACTCATATTTTAAACGATTTAGCTATCAGTCTCGCTAACCGTTATACATAAGCACCATCTGCATTTGTTATGATGATATATGGAGAAGCAAAAGAATAGTCTACTCACGAAGGGCCAACCTTAATTAGCAATGATACGTAGGTGATCCAAGACGCGAATACCGCATTAAATACAAAAGTTAATTATAGTCTCTAATATTTCTTCTAAATATTTTATTATTGTATTAATTTCTATAGCTGTAATTTACTGAACATCTATGTCCATAAAATGACTTAGGTTGCCAGGAAAGGCATACACAAGGCGGCAGCATGTATGGCTTACTGGAGCGAATGAGGTTGATAGCAAAACTTTTTCTAGAGCAATTCTTGCAAAGGTACCATAAATTCACATGATTCCCGTTGTTTAACCATGTAGCCAACTGCAAATTTGTGGTGAAGAAACTCCGTAGAAAATGTTTGAAACAAAATATTTGTATCTAGAATAGCTCTTCATAAAAATAATTAAAATACTGAAGTACAAGTTTAATTAGCTTTTAGACGCCTCATGTTCGATCAAAAGTAATTTTAAAATATATAATATGTTTGGTCCTCAATAAAAAACAAAGGAATTTAAATGCTTAAATATGGTTTGACATCTAAATGCCAATGAAAGCTTGTGAAATTAGTAAAAGACCACACAGAAATTAAAAACCTGACAATTTAGTTCAGTAATCTTTGCAATGGCTTGCAGGAGCATATACGTTTCTTTTTGTTAGTAGCATCTTTAGCTTTTGGCTTCCAGCCTGTATTCTAAACTTAATATCTGCTCTCCCGTTTCTCAACAACGACTGACTTTTTTGCTATTGCGTGCAACAGAGTGCTCTTATACAGGTAAATATTCAATCTATACAGTTTCATGCAACTTCAACGTATACAACTTACATCTATTTCTCTCTAATATGCTACAATCGTTTTCCTACAATCATACAGACTGTGGTATGCATTCCACTCCTCGAAGGTGTCGTGGAATTTGGAACCACAGATAGGGTAAAACAGCTTCTCTTTATGTTATTGTGCATAAAACATGCATAAGAAGTCTCCATTAATGTCAAACATCATGCAAATTGAGAGTAAAAAATTCCGGTGCTTGCTGTATTTTAGGTTCAAGAAGACCTAGGATTCGTTCAACATGTCAAGAGCTTCTTTACTGACCACCACCACCAGGCAAACCCTCAACCACCAAAGCCGGCTCTCTCTGAGCACTCAACATCCAATCCTGCCACGTCATCAGAACCATCGCGCTTTCATTCGCCACCTATCCCTGCCATGTACGCGGCTGTCGACCCACCGGTTAACGCCAACCCAGAAGATGAGGATGACGAAGAAGATGACGAGGAAGACGAGCAGGAGTCTGACTCTGAAGCTGAAACGGGATGTAACAGCCGCGAAGACGCTGCTCAAAACCCTCAAGTCGTAGTTCAATCAGTAGCGGAACCTAGTGAACTTATGCAACTGGAAATGTCTGAGGATATCCGGCTCGGCTCACCCGATGATGGGTCAAATTTGGACTCTGATTTTCATTTGCTGGCCGTAAGCCAAGGAGGGAATCCGGCAGATAATCAGCGACGAACTGACTCGTTCAGAGCCGAGTCGAGTCGAAGATGGCCATTGTCGCAGGAACCTTTGAGTAGCGGTATTCAACGACATCTTTCAGGTAAAAAAAAACTAGTTTGTCACCAAATTGACATTCCAGCCGTAGTACCACTGCACTCATTGGCACAGGTTCAGAATCCAGTATAAAATCTTAGCCATCGATTCTATTTGTGTGATAATAAATATTGTTTTCTAAATTTAGGTTATGCTAGTCGTTTCCACTGGATCATAAACCAGTAACTAATCATAAAATGATGAGGTTCCTTTGACGATATTCATGCAAGGCATGCATGCATATGGGGTTGGATTTTTCACTACTGCCGTTCAATAATATTTTGCCACGAGATTCCCACTCGTGGTCCCACACACAAAATGTGCATCAGGTGAATGAAACAAAAGCTTACATATACGATTAGTCAGTCAGTAGGCTGACCAATGGGTTAGAATAAGACAAATCATGCAATGTAGATTTTGGGGAGATTGAGGACTGACTGGTACTTTTTTTTTAGCACGTGTAAAATTTCACCATTATAAATTATTAGTAATATCATCAATATTTAATGATAATAGTAAAAAAAAAATCATTAAATAATATCAACCGATTTGAAGGGTTTTGATTAGAATATAATATTTTATTTTCCATATGCTTTTTATTATTTCAGGTTCAGAGACACTTCCCCAGCTAGATGAATTGACGCTAGAAGACAGTCATTACTCCCAAACCGTATCTACGATTCTCCAAAAGCAGCCAACACGATGGACCGAATCATCTTACGTCATATACTCTACCCAATCAGCCTTTGCCAAGTGGACAAACTTATCTCATCACCATCTCCCCATTCTCGTTGAACGAAACTCCCAATGGCTTCTCAAGTACATTCTGTTGACCGTTCCATTTTTACATAACAAATATCGAGACGAAAATTCACCCAAGTCACGTGACGCCGGAGTCGATGCCGCCTCGAGGTTCCGTAAAGGGACCCCACAAGACGAGCTGAGCGCAAACCATGTGCTGGCTGAGCGACGACGTCGGGAAAAGCTCAATGAGAGATTCATTATTTTAAGGTCGTTAGTCCCGTTCGTGACAAAAATGGACAAGGCCTCCATATTAGGTGACACAATTGAGTACGTGAAACAATTATGTAAAAAGATTCAGGATTTGGAGACACGTAACAAGCAAATGGAGGCCGATCAACGGTCGAGAATGTCCGACCTACAGAGGAGTAGCAGTGGAAGTGGATCGAAAAATCAAAGAAGCGGGCAGACGGTTCTGGATCGGGCAGGGATCGGTTCGGATAAGAGGAAGTTAAGAATAGTGGAAGGAAGCAGCGGCAGTGCAAAACCCAAGAGTGTAGATTCAGCTCCAGCTCCACCTGCGCCTCCGCCGCCAGCAACTGCTGCAACCTCTGTACAGGTTTCCATCATCGAGAGTGATGCGTTGGTGGAACTGCAATGTGAATACAGAGAAGGTTTATTGCTCGATACGATGCAAATGCTAAGGGAGATGTTGATTGAAGTCACCGCAGTTCAATCTTCGTTAACTAATGGAATGTTTACAGCTCAGTTAAGGGCCAAGGTAAACGTGTTCAATCAAATATTAAAGATAATTAATTAGAAATAAATAATTACTGACAAATTTTGGTTATTTAATTTTGATGTACAGGTGAAAGACAATGTCAATGGAAAAAAAGCAAGCATTGTGGAGGTTAAGAGGGCAGTAGATCGAATAATCCCAGTATAATAAGTATAATAATTAATTTGGAGGTTTAGTTAATTAGGGCTGACTGATGATGATAATAATAATAATAGTTTGGTTAGATGTGTACAATTTAATTTAATCTGTGTTTGAGATTGTTGCTAGGCTTAGATGATCAAGGAGTTGAGTCAAAGTGTAATCTACCAAACTACATGAAAACAATAACAAATGTCCCTGTATAATAAAGATCTCACATGGCAACAAAACCGTCCACGTCCTTTTTGCATTTAGCTTTGTATATTTATTTAAAGAACAATCAAAAAAAAAAAAAAAAAAGAGAACGAAAAAGATAGCAGTCAGCAAAAGCTAATGTTACGAAAATATTAGCACGTGCTCAGTGCATGCGGTGCAGAGCAAATAAATATAAAATCAATTTATTCATACGTAATTGAAATAAACGTCCAAATAGATATCATTTCAGTTCCACAAACTATTTGGCCAAAAATGACTTTAAGCTACGAGGTATAAAAAGTCAACAATCCAGACATGACTTCAAAATTTTTGCATCTCTTCACCACCACAACTACTAAAAAGAAAACTCTGCCAGCGTAAATAATATGGATTCCAACAAATTGATTTCTCAAGCTTTTACCATGAAACTATTCCTCAAATCTTTGATGGATAAAATAGTTAACATTTAAAAAACCATGCAACCCCGCTTCCAGCCAATTGAAAATTTGTAAACACGGATTGATGCAGAGACCTCGCACCAACTGGACCTTTAAATTAGCACAACAAATCCTCAATAATACAACATTTCGCTGATGCTGCCATCACTGGTCATCTTATCCAAGTCTTCTTGTGACAAAAGAGTTTTCCTACTGCCAATACCAGCTTTATCGTAAGGTTAAGACATTTTTCTCAGAAACTGCAATCAAGGAGAATGCAAAACTTAAAAGGTTATCACAACACTCCCTCTACAGTACATATTTTTAACTTTCCCCAAGTGTTAGCAATTACACACCTCTCGGGCTATATGCAAAGCCATATCAGTGCTCAAATTCAGATGTTCATCAATCATCACATAGATGTGACAGTATCCAGCCAGGCAGCTTTGACCGCTTGTCATGACAGCTATATCTGGAAAATTAAAGTGCGCAAATAATTTTAAGTGGCATTATAGGTACCACATTCAAACAATTTTTCTCAAAATAAATATCTTTTTTTTTATAGAAGCATCTAATAGTATCTTAACATACAAAAATTCAAAGATGAGAATATTCCAATCATATGGTAAAAACTAAAAGTATCAGTGATAAAGCAAAACCACGCTCTCCTTAATATCATTCATTAAATAAATATCCATCCATCAACATTTTTCGAAACTAATGAACAATTAAAGGAATGAACTAGGAGATAAGATATTGCTTGAGAATGTTATTTCGAACTTCATGCCGTCAATTAGTTAAGATTATTGCTTCTGTCATAAAAAAACTCAACAGAAGCAGCAGATAAAGAGTAGCATTTGAGATGTTACCAGAGTAACTATTCTTAGTTCTAGACAATAATTCCAGGATGCAAAGAATAAATCCAATGTGGCGTACATGACTAAAAGGCAAAGCTTCAACCTTGATTTTGAGAAGTTGGAAATTTCGATAATCCAAAAATAAATATATGGTATACATACCTTTTGTCAGCAAATATCATCATTCTGTAATCAACTTTTGATCGGATAACTCGGCCCACACAATGAGCAACTTGTCTCTGATACAGTAGAATCCAATAAAAATGTTCACAGCATCAGTGAAATACCAAATAGAAGAAAAGCAGCAGCAGCTCACTAAACAATCGTGTTTCTTTCTAAAGAAATAATCAAGAAACCATACCAAGGTATCAAATGTTAGGAAATCACGTTCCTTTATCTGAAAGGTGTCCCAAAAGTACTCCAACAGCTCAAGCAAGATTCTACAATTCAAACAAAATATCATTCTAACCATGCCCACAACAAATAATCTCACAGCAGAACAAACCCTAACATCTCGG
>JAVXUL010000001.1:20036607-20076151 GCA_035590515.1 Trichilia minutiflora
TAAGGTCTCAGTGATGAATTCCCTGACAATTCTATTTTATAAAAATCAAAACCTTTTCTTTCCACGTAAAGCAATTTTATTTCTGTAAGAAAAATTGATTGAAAGGTACAAAGAACAGAGAGTGCAACCCTATGTAAAAATGATATTTGCACGAGAAACTATTATATTGCAATAGGTAAATGTTTCAGAACTACAAAGCAATTATATTTCAGTAGAGCAGCTTATCTAAAATGTAATCACAAGGACTAAGTAATGCACTCGCTTAAAGTGTACTGGAAAGGAATGCCAAACATGATTACTAGTCTTCCATAATGCCGGTCAAAATCAATTCCTTAAGCTACTTTTCCCCTGCAATGGGCAGATAAAAGTGCATTCTCATCTCATCAGAGCATGACCACTTACAAATTACAATAGACATACACCAATTTATTCTAATTACCCACAATGAGATGGCAAAGAGAATTTCCTTTTGACTTGATGCCACAGTTCTCTGTAACTGTAAGGGCAAAGAAAAAATTGACATAAGACAAATATTTTAAGCATCTCATATAATCGATTAAATCTCCAATATGTTATCAATTAAAACATAACCATAAAGAAAAAGTGGCGAAAAAAATATACATTTTCCACTTTCTGATGAGGAAATGGACAATTTTTATACAGAAATTGATTAATCTCAATTACAGAGAAAAGTTTATCATACCAGTATGCATTATTTTAGACTATCTATCAAGAAAATTGACTTCATTAAGATCATCCCATTTGAAAGAATTCAGCAATTGTGCAAAAAGCAATTTCAAATAGCCATTACATTATTCAAAAAATCAAAATCGTACACCTAAAAGTTTGATAAGTTCATACCTGGCAACAGAGAAAAACACTGCACCTCTCCCACAATTACATGCCCTACGATAGTTGTCCAAAGCCAAAGTAGTTTCTACTACATCCTGTGTCACAAGGAACACAAGCTTATGCTGCATATTACTCCTACAAGAAAAAGAATATCAGATTTCCCTCCCTGTAATGGAAAAAAAATGAAATATTGACGAGGAACTGATATAAAGAGACTACAAACATTATTTTCACCTTTAGAATTCCACTATCATTCCACGTTACAATTATTTCATCCATGTATGAGTGACTGGCCAAAAAAAAAAGAAAACATACAATGCCATCAAGCACAATAGAGACCATCTCCACCCAGAGCTTTCCGTAATTCCTTGCAACACCAGAATCACTTCTCATATCAAATTTGGAATTCACTGGAAGTTGGTCACTGAAATAACAACCCAGAAGGTAGTGAATAAATAATAAACAACGAATCATATCATATAACAAGTATTTCAAGAGCAAAGATCGCATTTTCACTCACTATATATATATGGAGATATATTTAAGTTGAATCTTATACCTTCCACAAGTGAGAACTATAGGGCATATGCAATCTCCTGCCAGGGACATCTTAAAACTCCTACTGACAGCTGGATGGATATTAAGGCGATGAGTATAGATCAATTGGGCTCATAGTTCCAGATGTAATCACAACTGACTGGAATCAGTCGAATCAGGCTTTATGGCAAGAGATGCATCATGACTAGACATTTTAACATAAATATAAAGGATAATCAACGTTTTGCATGTTCCACAATACAAGATGTGTATGTGCACTACTTTCACTGCAGAAGCCATAATATTACATCAGCCAGTGACAGAAGAAGACTGAGCACATAAGGATGGGAGAAAGACAAAATTAAGATGGTCCAAAAGAAGTATGTTACACAAAATGAAATCAATGTAGAAGAAGAAAGAGTCATTAAGTGCCATTATCAGGCTATTAATTTGAAGGCTGGGAAGTAGTAGACTCAGTACTGCATAGACCTAAAAAAGAAGGTCTGAAGCATCAACAGACTCTGTATAGCATTTCAAAATAGGGTTATGTAGATTCTTGGAGGCAGGCTCTGGCTGCTATTTGCAAAATAAATAAAAATTGGGTGAAGGGTCACTATTTCTTGTCAACAAATAACCATAAAGAAAAAAGTGCTTGAATAGAAACAACATAACTCACCTGCAAATCAGGGTCAGGAATATGTGGCATTCTCTCATCAAAAGGTTCTACGATAATTGATATTACTGAAAACCCACGAGTATATCTCCCCACAAGTGTTGCAATGTCACATATCGTCTGGATATGTAAGAACTCATCTGTGTCAGTTATTTCTAACATTAACATGAGAGAGTGCAGGCAATCATAACAGAACCTCAGCCTCAGCGCTTTCTGATCAATTCCAGCATGGGCATTAATTGAGGCAACAAAGTTAACAGGGCCAATCTATGCATTTTCAGTACCCAGCCACCCTCTTAGATACAGGACCAATCTATGCAAAACATGCAGCAAATGCTCAGCTCACTGTATGTTTCTAGGCACAGCCTCCTTCAAAATATCGCTAGGCAAGGCAGGATTTGAAAGCCGGATATCTGTAACTGAATAGACAAAAGAACAAAGGAGTACATTTAGGAGATTCTTAAAGTAAACTGATGGTTATTCAGATTTAAACATTAATTCCAAATCATTCCACATCCTAGGTAGATTTCCACAAACGGGTTATATTCAGCATGTAACCTAACTGCATCAGTGGTCTTGAACCTTCCTACAATGTCAAACAATTAAAGAACAGATAATGAAATTGTACTTTGACAAAATGGAGGATAAACATTCATCACAAAAGAGTCGAATGTTTTTTTCCGGAACAATCATAACATAAATTTAAAAGTAATACTACTCATCCAAAATTTTTCATCCCAAAATGTATTTCAAATGAGGTGGCATGCATTTATTAGATATTAGGAGGATCCAATAAATAGCTTTATAAATTGTAAAAAATTCAACATCCAATGAATGCATGGGGCAACAAGTTTGGTGACTCTGAATCCTATTGTGTAGGGATTGAGCCTCACAATTCTTTCACAGTTAATTCAAGTAGGTTCCGATTAGAAAAAATTACATTATTAGTATAAATTTAATGGCACAAAATTGTGACAAGGGGCAACAAGTTTTGTGACTCTGAATCCTATTGTGTAGGGATTAAGCCACACAATTCTTTCACAGTTAATTCAAGTAAGTTCCAATTAGAAAAAAATAACATTTTGACTTGTGTGCATGATGCATTTCTAGGGATGAAAATATAGATAATGCCACTAAAATTGCCATACTCCAACCAATGCAATTATTTCAAAATCTAGAGACGTAACAAATTTTGTAAACAAAATCACAGAATTATGGAGAGGGGTCCAATATTTCTAGTATCTATCTCTAAATAACCTTTCATTTCAAAACACGTACTACTTCCAGACCTAAAACTCAACATTACAGGTGAAAGCGTAATTGCAAAGAGAAAAAAGAAAAGAAATCGTACCTTTCAATCTCTTGTTTTATCCTATTAAGATTCCTCATGGCCCCTTTCAGTGTTTGCCCTTTCACACTAACACTAAGTGCTTCAATACACAAATTATCTATATTATCATTATGTGCCTCATCAAATACCAAAACAGATGCCTCATCAAATACCAAAACAGACTCTTTCTCCCTTTCTTTTGGTATAGTCCCAGCCACCTTTGGATCAAGCAAGTACTGATAACTATAAACTACAACATTAGCAAATTGCACCATGTGCCTTGCAAAGAAGTATGGGCACCGCCCTTTATACTTCCCAAATGCCATCAAATCCTTCAACCACAGTAACCAAATTAAATTCAGTAATTACCCTACATTCATCCTGTGGGTAGTCTAATTGACAGGAAATGAATTTGAGATTGTGTGGTTAGGCGCACGGTAATGCCATGGATTTTTTGGTGTATCCGTAATTTAAGTGGGGATCCGTGGCGGTGGGACGCCAAAGAGGTGCGCATAAATTGATCCGACGATTCGGTTAAAAAAAAAAAAATTACCCTACATTCAAAAAAATTTGAAATCTACAAACTAGTAAAACACCTAACATCTAGGAGCAAACAAGAATTCTCTAATCACTAAAACACAAGAGAGAATCCAAGTTTCCATGATACCATAATAGAACCAAAGCAGAAAGATGGTAACTTCAACTAGTTTTCATCCGATAAACATCAAAAGTTCCTTCATAACCAACCAAAATAGTAACCCATTTACAAAATCTCAATTCCACCCGAAAATCATTAGAACAAATTTTACTAGTAAAAATATCTGCAATGTATGAATCCCTGGGGGTAAGACTGCCCCAGAAGCAGCCTTCTCGTAATTCTCAAAGAATTCACAGGTCTCTACGTTAGGATTTTCAGCAGCCAAAGTACGAACCCAGCTGGCAGTCCGCTGCCTACCCGCTGCATCAACAGAGTCCCGATTCTCTGCAGCCAAAACCGTTGAATTGACGCAAAGATTATTCCTCGAAGACAACCCAATTGCCAGAATCTTAGCTGCAGGTCCAAGATGCCGAGTCTGGTAGTTATGCAATAATTTCAACTCGGCTATAGAGTTTTTTCCATCTCGTGAACCGTACGGGTGCAGTAAATGAGCTTGACCGGGTTATCTGGCTTTTAGAGAGCATAGCTCATGATTAGAAAGAGGAGAGCTATGGTTTTTCCGGTATCAGTAGGCATCTGCAAAAGGCAGTGGCCTTTGGCATCTAAAGCGCGTTTAAACTTCGGCATGTGTGAGTCCTGTTCGGGATATATGTCGTCGTATGGGAAATACAACATCTTCGAGTTTGAAGATCATGGTGTGTCGACACTCCATCTGATCAATTGAATTGATGGAGAACTTGAGTTGACGAAACGTGGTTTTTTAGTGGTTTTAAGATCAGTAATTTTACTTCATCGGCAGCGAAGAACTCAGAGCATTTATGGGAGAATGGCAAATCGAGGCCTATAGATCGAGGCCTATAGTTTCAAGATTTAAAACTCATGCTCCGGAGTATCTTTTTTGTATATAATTATTATTATATCTCAATATTTTTTATAAACATATGCTTCAACTACAAATGTGTAGTAATAATTATATCATAAAAAAATTCTACATAAAGTATTTATCATTAATTTTAAATTTAAAAAAATATTTATCATAAAAAATATATCTCTAATTTTTTAAAATTATAAGAGTATTTAGTATTTATAGCCAATTTCTATATCAACCCTCTCAATCAAGCCCAAAACTGAGCCCGAGAAGAAGCTCATTTGTAATCCCGTATGATTGACGCTTCTTGAGTGTTTGAGTGCGTTAATTTGACAAAAATACCCTATTAAGATTCACCGTTGGGAAATAGAAGACTTCCATCTCCGAATTTAACTCAGGGCTCTAGAGAGGAAAAATTTTTAGTGAAAATTTTACATTCTACCATAGAAGTGATTCGAAATTAAAAACTGAGGCCGCTATACATTTTGCTTTGTTCGAATATTAATACTTTTAGATTGCTAATATCATATAATACTAACTAAAATCCTAGTCTCTATGACAAGAATCTATAGAGAAATTTATGTGTAGTATAATTGTACCAATTAGCCACGCAAGATCCAGACTTGAGAAAACAGAAAAACATAACCAAACTATTGTCTTTCATGAAATTTTCATAAATGTAAATAGGCTTGTGTGTTCTAATTCTATATGAAAATTTTAGATACTGTAAGGAATCTGGGCAATGCGATAGATTGACAATATTTGAATTACAGAGATCACTTGGCATACAATATTGGTTAGTTAAAGAAGCTTACGATCAGTTTGGACGGTTGCTTATAAACAGCACATTGCATCTTGCATCCCATCGGATGGAGAAACTTAATGTAACTACTAAAATGCCTGATAATGGAGCACATTGGACTGTCTCTGTACAAGGAGGGAACTGGGAAGGGCAACATTCTTATTCTTCTGTTGGTGTACTGGAGGCTATGCCTTTGATAATGTGCCGACACTGGAACCTGCAAACAGTTATGAGAAATTTCAATCCATGCAATCCATGACACAATAGAAGGAAAGAGAGAATTAAAAAAAAAAAAAACCTTTCTTAGGTTACATATTGAGTAAATGCGAACTGTAGCAACTGCAAATCATGGAGTTCCAGAAAAACACTAAAAAAATCTTAATCAGTGTATGGAAACCTCAGTAGAATGCCAAATTTATTAGGGAAAGCAGAAAATCCTGTTAATGAGTTCATTACAATTTGGTAATCACCTATCAAGCTAAAAAAACTATTACTTTACAAACATCTGCACAGAGGCCAACTTTTAGTCCTTCGACTTAAGCTTCACTAGAGATTATGGTGCTTCAGTTTTGCTTTGAAAACAAAGCTAAGGTATCAGCAACTTTTAATGGGGAAACAATTAATACTTGATGTATAAACTTTTATCCGATAGAAACTGGGGCCTGAAAGACACCACAGCACAATACCAAACAAAGACTTAAAATGTCTATGACCAAAATCCTGCAGATGATGAAATACTTAAAATGACAGAATTTTGCAGGAAGAAGCAATAAAATATTCCATTTTTAAGGCAGTGTTGGAGGGAGGTTATGGGTCAATGAATCATAGTCCAGTTTGCTTATTCTTGGCCACAAAATGTCAATTTCACCATTGGATCATTTGGAAGTCGCCATTTTAAACATACAGGAGACAGTTCAAAACTTCCACCACATTAAACTAAAATTTATGTTCGGAAAATTAAGGTTAACTGGAAAATAGCAATGCAGTTAATGGTCCTCTCATAGTTGCAAATGAAATTTCACTATTTCAAAGTGCATACCAAATGAAATCATTTGAAGTAGAATCTGTCAGATTGGTTGAGCAACAGGTTTCCTCAGCTTGATCAGTAGCATCCATTTCCCTATCTGGCATTTTACATTTAAACCGTATCCTAAAAGGTACAATCTGCAAGAAAATTACTTTACAAAAGTTATTTTATTAATTAAAAGAGTGGATTGGGAACTTAACTATGAATATAACTTTATTAGTTTCACATGCAGGGAAGCCACAAAATACAAGCTATCATAGTTCTAGAAGTTTTGAGAACCACTGTTTTATCCCATTTTCTACCCTTAACCATAATTAGAATCTGGCTTAATCACTAATTTGAGAATTTGTATGTCAAAATGTAGAACAAGAAAACAAGCATATGTTAAAAATTCTGTTATTCAACAAATTTAACCCCTGAAAGATTAATTTATTTTTATTGTTTTGCTATGAAAATTGGAAGGTTGTTCATCTGGTGTTGTTAAGAACAGATGGATAACAAAGCACAAAAGCCAACTTAGATGTGTCCACATAAATTTTTTCTATACAGCATAAAATTACCATCTACAAGTTCATTGTGTAGCAGTCATATAAAAATTGATTGTTCAAATCCTTATAATAATAGGCATGCACGCACAAATTCCTCACCATACTTATAACCACCTCAATAGTTAGTTAACTGAACAAAGCAGGCTGTATTGTTTCCTATATTGCGGAACATGAGTATCCAATGTAATTAATAGCCAAGGATAAGATGCAGCATAATGTTTATTTGCAATAAGACTCGTCTACACTGCAATAGATGAATTTGATAGCTAGAGACATCTCCCCTTCTAGTGCCTCAGATGGTCTAGAAAAGTTTAATAAACTACCATTTTCACAATTTTGTGCAATCCCACGAATCGTCACTTGCAATTAAAGCATACTAAACACATGGTATACATTTCAATGATCGTTACCTTCTTGCTATATCTGAAGTCACGTTTTGGAAGAAAATGGAGTGGCAGATTCAAAGAAGAGGAAGCTTTGACCAATAGAAACAACTTAGTAGTCCCTAAAAACCAGATTTACATTCACCACTTAACTTTCAGTTCTTGCACTAGAGCATATATTGACAAGACATACTCAACTAATTACCTGGATAGGAACCAGACCCAGCTCCCTTTGAGATGAGAGCCCGTATAGCCTATGAACAAATATATCAGATATACAAGATATTAGCTCAAAATATGAGAGTTAATATATAAGTAGAAATAACTCAAGGAAACCTTTCTTGAAAGCCCTTCTGCTGCTTTGCTCTTTGTGAAATCAGCTTCCCCTTTTGATATAGGCTTTCCATTTGCAAAATACAACTGATAAACGTACTGGGGTCGTAATGGACTAGGCCCAAGAACAAAAATGACTTCCCGGATATTAGGAATCTCACAAATGAGTAATTGCAGTGCAGTTTGTAAGCTAGAAACCGTATTCATCAACTTCTCCTGTCTTCTAATCCCATGCTTGATCTCTCTCATTCTGCTCATGCTCATTCTTCTAGAAGGTGCCTTCACTTCACCATCCCTTAGAGCCATCTCCTATAACCGATGATTCTTAGGGTCCCAAAATGAGCTAAAACTATAAGACGCAAATTTACCTCGTCAAAGCTTACATACCAGCTCCTTATATTCAGTTTGTAGCGCATCAAATTCAAGGTTAATATCCTGCAAAATGCTGTATAAAAGAACCTGATATTAGAATCCAAAATGTACATAACATATAAATCTTTTTTGATTTCATCGACAAAATGGGATATTAGCGATAATGAATAAGCAAATTATGGATAAATTCAAGTGACTCTTTCTCAAATCCAAGCAATCTTTTCATAGGCATTTACCCCCTACCAATCGAGGAATTGAATTAATTATAGAATGATTATAGAAATATGAATTTAATTAGTCAATTTATTAGCAAACAAGGAAAAATATTATATAGATTCTAGACTGGTGGCAAATCACTTCATATTATCCCAAAACGGTTACTAATTGAACTCTTTGGGCTTTAGACAATGAAGGGTCTACAGCTACTACGCTTAAAGAATGCTAAAACTCAAATGATAGCAAATAGCAATACTTGCAATGATAAAACAGTCAAGGATCAAAAAGATAATAGTAGTAGTGCCAGGTTGGTAGATCGGTTTAATTGAGTATAACATCACACGTATAGATCATGTTTCATCCAATTGATCGAATTCCCCAAATAATCGATGGATAAAACCAGAATATCCAGAATTACTAAAGAAATGGAGTCAAAACCTAAAAAGCGTTGGTAATTCTGAGTGAAAAAGTGAGGACTCACGAAGGGATTAGCTGGTGCATGTAGAGAACAAAGCCGACGACATCTTTGATGATGTGAAAGATAGCAGAACTGTCCAAGGAGGCTACACTGGTTTCAACCTCTGTGAATTCCATCTCTGAACTCCCTTCTCCTTCCATCAATTTCAATTCAGTTCCATTTCTTTGAACTGCAAGGAAAGAGAGATGATTTTGAAAAAGTTTTGGGCGGGTTGGCCGAATATTGAATAACTCCCCAAACCCTAAACACATGGGCTTAGGTGAAAAAACACACACTTATTACACAATTTTCTTACTTGGGCCCTTTATCCAACGGGACCAATAAACAAATTCCGGGCTCGAAAACCGCACAATTCTTCAACTGATTAGTCTATCATTATTCGTGACTGTGGAGGTGGCAAATGTGTCCTGTGATGCTAAATATATAAAATTTATTAGATTGGGCTATTGACTTTCTTATTTTTAATTTTAAAATAATTTTTAAAAATTAATTAATTGAAATTATATAAATATTATATGCATTATTAATCCTTTTAAAATTTTAAATTGTTTTTAAACATTTCAATTCATTATACGCGCTTTCATATTAACCTAACATATTAGTTCATTGAAATTTTATATTTAAAATGTGAGTTCTACTCAAACTCATGTAAGCTTATATACTGTTTTTGTATTAAATCCAGGTTGTATCATCTGAACTAAATTATTTGCCACTTCTAGGATTATGTATAGTGTTTACCTCCGTTAGCATTACATCAATCATTGTGGCAAGAAATCCCAAAACCCCAATAACTATAATTCGTCCCATTTTACGTGTTCACTAACTTTATTTACAATAAAGCCAGTGCTGCATTATAAAATTATCGGCACAACACACCTCAAGAGCTAGGAATTGATTGTCTAAGAGTAGTTCCTATTGATAAAGAACAAGATAATACTTTCAATACACTTGTAAAGTAGTACATATCATGATTGGTCTTTATTTTTCACCATAAGCAAACAAATTTTGCGATTGCTAGAGCCCAAAATTAATGTATGAAAATTGTTAGGTTATCGTTTTATGATTGTATAAACGAAAAATCTTAGAAATTGAATTGAAGTTCAGGTTGAATTACAAACAAAAACCAGAAGGTTTCAATGGAAAGGCAACCATAGGCAGTAAACTTTACCTACAGCAACAACATGTGAGTTACGAGATGCCTTGGTAGCTTTCCTAGTTAAGCCGACAACACCGGTTGTTTAACAAATAAGCAGGGGAGGTGGCTAGATTCGGGATTGTGGAATAAATAATGTCACTAGTTCCAATACCAAATATTAAGCTTTATGTTGCCTCTAGTGTCAGGCAAAAATCCACTCGTTAAAGAGATGGGCGATTGGATTCAGCATACGTACTACTATTGATCAACATTTGTACATTAAATTATTTCATCTTACATTACAGCTCACATCTGCATAAAATGTGAATAGCTTTAGCCTGCACGGCTTATAGGCAGAACCCTGCTTCTTGCTACACTACTTAACTGGCTTAATTCTAAATAACAATGCAGTATATGATTTTCAAATGTAGAGGAATCAATAAACCAAATTGTAGATCAAATGAATATTATCTTTATACTTGCAACAGCAGTAGCTAACCACGAGTTCTCATGGATAACTTTGTGAGCAAATTTTTTAAAGCACGTAGTGCTTCTCCAAAGACATATTTGCTTCAACAATCAATGCTGATAAACAATTTTTATCGAATATCGGTACTACATAACAGAAATTTCTTTATTATTATTAATCAACTGATAAAAATTAAGGATTTACATAATAAAAATATATATTTTTATATTTACTAAAAGGATATTTGTTATTTCAAAAAATAATAAAAAGATTTTTATTTACAACTTTTTGATAAGGAAGTGTTTGTCATTTCCAAAAAATTATAAACGAGTATCTCTCATTATCTTCTCAAAAAACCTTAAACACATTATTTTGAAATAAGAAAACACTAGTTTTTTTAATAAGGTGATCATTTTTCTTTTCTGTTATACTACTTTACTGTGAGGTATTAGCATAAGACGGCTCATATACTATTCCTTTTCTTTGAAAATATGAGATAAAATTGTGATTAAAATAATCCCTAGTATTATCTTATCTAATTTTTTTGATATTGATTTTAAACTGAATTTTTATCGTGGAACAAAATTTTGAAAACATTATACTAACATCAAACTTATGTTTAAGCAGAAAATAAACACGTTAAAAACAGTAGATAGACTCCAAATATCACCGTGGATAAAATAGAAAGAAATAATGTTTCTTTTATTACTAATTAAAAAGGATATACGTTTATATTTAGCAAGTTCATATACTTCACAATAAAAAGTTTTAATGTCTAAACCTTTAAATAAAGAGGAAAATAAAATTTTAATAATCCTAAACGATGAATGTCCAAGTCTGTAATGATGAAATAAAATTTTTACTTTATTAGACAAGACAAACTTTGATATGAAAGAAAAGGAAAATTTACCCTTAGTCATGTTTAATTGACTTGGTGCTTAAAGATAGTAAAAGTCATCCCTTTCTCTAGCATGTCTAATCATCCTTCCCGAATCCTTGTCATGAAATATACAATTATTACTATCAAAAATCACATAACAATATAAATCTTGAGAAAACTTTTCCATAAAGACTAGATTCATGGATAATTTAAGAACATGAAGAATATTTTTTAAAGCTACTGGTGAACTTATTTTGACATTTTCAAAACCTATGATAATGGTCAAAGATCCATCAGTCATGATTATTTTTCTATTGCTTAGATATGGGGTGTAGGTTGAAAAAATATTTGATAAATTTGTTATACGGTTGGCTACTCCTAAGCCTATGACTCGAGTTTGTAAGAATTTTATCTTAGACATTGAATTCAATAGAAGATAAAAACTTACCTGAATATATCAAAGAATAAGTACTTAATGATCCTTTATTTTTTGTTTTAAGACTATTAATACGTGATCCCACTCTCTCAATCTCATATTGGCTGAAACCACTCAATTTTTGAGATGTTTCTTTATGAACTTGCAACAATATGGACTTGATTATTATTCTATGATTGACCTCTTTTTTTATCCCATTCTCGATTTAGAGAATTTTCATGAAGCTTCCCACACATTTCACGAGTGTGACAAAACTTTTTATAGTGAGTGCATCATAATCCATCCCAATTATAGTTCTTTGGTTGACCATTTTTTTCTACTTCACCCGTAACTCCTTTCTCAACATTTGTGGCTAATTTATTGTTAATAACAACCACCATAATCAAACTATCAATTTTTATAGCTCAAGCATCAACCCTCTTCTACTTTTTTCACTTTGGATCATAGCCACAACTTCTTTAAAACTTGGAATCTTAGGCTTCTAGGAATTTGTATTCTTCTTTGATCAAGTTTTGAATAAAATCCAACAAAAAAATTATAAACCCTACCTTATTCAATAAAGTTCTTCAGAACATCTGCATTATCTGAGCATTTTGTTTTTATCACATGATAGTGATCCGATTCTTGCTATAAGGATTTTAGTTGATTTACATATTCAGTAACTATCTTATTTCCTTGTTTTGCAATAATAGTTTTGACCTTGACCTCATATACTTAGACAGTATCTTTGACTTTGGAATATATCTGCTGAATCGCATCTCATATGTCCTTTGTAGTATCAAAAACATACAAATGTCACTTATTTCTAGAGTCATGGAATTCCATAGCCACATCATAATTATGGAGTGTTCCTTATTCCATACTTCAAATTTATGATCCTTTGGTTTAAGAGTTAGAACTTGTTCTCATGAGATAGCTAATCTTCCCTCTTTTCTTTAATATTGTACGAATAAATTGAACCATTTGAGATTATTTTTTTTTTATCTAACTTGTAAAAGACCCGAATATTCTACAGTTCTTCCGTTTGTTGGGATCTAATCACCTCTTTTGATTAAACTATGATGGTAGTCTCTCCTGCTTCTGACATCTTGAATAGGCAATTTAATAATAAAGTCGGGTAATTAGGGCAAGATAAGAGATTGACTATAAAGACCAACAAAGATTTGGGTAGAGATAAGAAATTGACAATGAAGGCCAACAAAAACTTTATGACGTATTTGACAATGAAAGCCAAAAAACCTAAGAAAATTAAAAAGAGCTTAAAACTCTAATACCATGATGTGAGAAAAGAAAATTCACATTCATTTAAAAATATTAGGATACACGCATAGAAATCATACCACCAACTTTATAATTAAAATTTCTAAATTACTAGAGATTCAAATATAATTAGAATTCTTAAAATTAGTATATATCCAAATATAACTAAAACCCTTAAATTAGTGAAGATTCAAATATTACAAATCTCTCTTATTTAAAATAAAAAATAAAATACATTATCAAAATAAAATAAATGTTATTTTTTAAAATAGCCTCTATAATCCAATAGTATTTTCTTTGAATATCAACTGTTGTAACTGTTTGCATTACTCCCATGACATTGCATTACTGATATCCCTGTGACGATCCCATCTATCTCCACTCTCATTATGACTCAGAACACCTCTGCCTCAAGTAATCTCTTCACTTAACTTACTTTGTTACTCTATCATTCTCATCATCATTTGTACTACTGGACTGACCTCATTTGAATTCATTGCAGAATCAAACCCCTCATTTATGTTTTGAGGAGCTTTTAAGCTTGATGCCTTACTTTTACTTTGAGATTATGTGACATTTTACTTTTACTAAGTGACATTTTTATCTAATAACATACCAAAATTTCAAAAAATAGAGATTGTATCACAAATATATACATAAGAACTTTATGTATACATTAATGTTAAGGTACAACTTAAGTATCAAAGAAACAAATACGCATATCTATCTATCTATCTATATTCTAACTTTGAGAGGTGGCTCCCATACAGTTTCAAGAGATAGCTCCATACAACATATATTTACAGTAAAAATTCACTTACTCTATCGTGCGGCGAAAAATAATCTGAAGCAATTTAAATTATTTTTAAAAAAATTCATATGTAGTATACTTCGAATTTTAGCGTATTCACTAATTTTGTGAAAACAACAGATTCTCCGCGACAAGCCTTACTCTATGATCTAGAAATCAATCATCTACATCAAATGTCTACAACATATACTTAAATTCTCATGCTTATACTCTAAGATATTAAATGCTCATATAAGAAACTTACACTTGTTTCTATTTCTTCTCAAACTCTTCTCCATATATTTTTTTAAGAGAATAATCCAGTCCCCCAATTTGTGAAAGTAACTAGAAATGCATTCGATGAATTATGGTATTTATAATGCATGTAGCTCAAATTTGTCAAGCTTCCACAAGGATTCCACTAATTAATCATGACAACACCTAATTCATTCATGCATGAAATCCTTCCAATTTTTTGCCACATGCTACAATAATTTGACAAGTATCCAAGGTTAATCCAAGAGAAAGACAAATGTTTCCCTGCTTAATTAATCATTATACACGTCCCATTAAAAGAAAATTAAGTATTACAGTTCATCTTCTACATGTTCATGTTAATCCTACAAATTGAAATTAACTTTTATTTCCTCTTATTCCACCCGTCCATGTTATATAACTCGATCAAGAAGAATCTCAAATTCATGGATCTAAGTTATGTGCATAACAATGTCAAGGAAGAAGCTAAAAGCATCATTGGCATAAACCAATAAGAAAGCTGTGAGCATCACATGTTTGGGTAAAAGCCATGAAAATTCAATTTTACAGTCATGAAAAGACAGTGCAGGCATTCATTAACTTGTTAACCAATTAGAGTAGAGAGAGAGAGAGACAGAAGGCCAAGAGGAAGGAATTTCATTATTCTGAACTCGAACACAACCCAATTTACAATAAAAGAAATGCTTGATACAGCAATGAAAAGGATGATCCAAACATTGATTTTAAGAAGAAAGTGCACACAAATAGACAATATAAATTTTCATTTGAGCTTTTTACAGGAAATCGAACTCCATTTAAATTATGAGAAATAAAAAATTAAAGATAGTTCAAATGGTATACTTTTCTAAATTACTTGTAACTGGCAGGAAAAATAGAATATGGAAATGAGTAACAAGCAACTATAACCGCTTCCATTATTTCAAAGCCAAGTGACATCCGCCACCTGAAAATGGTAGAAACATATATAGAGTCAGCAACTGTGAATGTGCATTGGTTGTACATAATACTGAACAATAATTATGTAGCAAAGACTCTTAATCTTCTCATGTCCATACAAGTCTTCCTATCACAGCTTTACCAGTGATGGAACACCATGTCAAAGTATCTGCACATTCAGTGTGCAAAGTTTGGCACACAATTGTTAGCAAGTAACCTCCTATCAAAAATAACTATGTTAGCAAATAACCAATGCAGGAGAAAGGAAACTCACTATTCAGTCTCTCTCCCATGTGAGCTAGCATTGTGGGAACAGAGTTCAATGGAAACGTGGTGGGCAATAAAGAAGTGATAACACAGACCTCGACACTTAATTAGACAATCAAGGAATAAAACATCATGATTTGTCTGATTGCCATAATTATCAGCAGTTACATTTGTAAGTTTGGTGTCCCATTCGAAACAGAGAGAGCACTTTCAAGCCTCTAAAACCTTGTCTGAATAAATGGAACTATAATTGTATAAATTGATATTTTTTGAATCAGGGGAAAGATAAATAAGTCATTCTCTTATGTATCTTTGTGTAGAATGTATTCGACCTCTTTGATATATTTTGGATCAGGGGAAAGATCAATACTGTCATTTTTTTATGTATTGTTGTAGAATGTATTACATCCTTTCTTTTATGCTTTCTTTGTGCACATCTTGTTTAAATTTGTCCTCCTTTCTTTTAGCATTAGTTAATACATTTTTCTTTGTTGCAAAAATTATATGGAACAATAACACTTAATTTGTGTACTACACGATGAAATGACAATTTACATAATAACGCCAGTGCATGAGAGATGGACGAAGAAAAAGTTATAAACCTGCATGAATATTGATGCTACTTATTCCAAGCTGAAAAAGGGATAGTTTGAGCTCAGCTCCAAAATCACCAAGTTCATCTGCCAAAAACAACACAGATCCACATGTATGTATAAACCAAGAAAACATTAAAACTTGAGATAAACTGGAAAACAATGGAAAACAATTGATAGAAAGTTACTACATTTATACGTGCACATGAGTGAGTTTATGTATGTTACTTACCAACGGATCCTGATAAAAAGCTAAAGTAATTTTGAGGTATCAACCTTCTATCAAATCCAGGTAGAGGAATGAAATACCCAAAGCGGCTTATTACAATTTGTACGGCGGTCACAAATAACTCTATTGTATGTCACTCTTAAAAAATGATTCTGCAGGATTATTCAGGACAGAGCTTAGGCGAACAAAATTCAAGAACCTGTTTCTAAACATTTTAGGTCTTGACTGCAAACTCTCATGATTATTGACCTCATGGGAACTGAGATTGTTGTGCATTTCAACCAATCTTGGTGGAACAGCTTCAAGGTTTAGAGACAGTGCAGATGTTGCCTCAACATTCATATAGTCACTTTGAAGCTGATCAGAACAATTGACAGAAAAAATTTTATATACTCTTGATAAAAAAGATCTGTTTAGCAGAGCGAATTGCCTTTTTTTGGATTCTAATTAGCTGAAGTTGATTGAAGCACTGGTGTTGGTAGAAAGTGGATGGTAAAATCAGTAATTAGACTCCACAAGTTTACCTGAATGTCATCTATAAGAGTTAAAGACATATATAGATGTAGCATAACAAAAAATCACATTAATATTATAACAATCACAGAGTTGACAATATAAAATTCGAGTTCTGAACACATAACGTATATTAATTCAAGAAAATTTTGCCAGCATCACATATTATGGGAATGAATAAGTAGTTGAAAGTGTATTAATACCCCCCAAAAAAAACACTTAATAAAAAGTCCTATCTCTCTTTATCCAAAATTAAGATTTATACTCAGCTTTCCCAGTCCACCAAATCCTCTCAACAGTCAAGAGTAGATAAAAACCCTATCAGAGTTTGCCTCAAAATTGAATTCCAACGATACAACTGATTCCAGAACGATAACTGTGTTGCCTATTGTCTCCAAGTAAGCATTGTTTAAAATTTGGTTACAATGAAAAATAATTACACAAAGTATAGAACAACTTGCCATATGAACCTCGTATACAAACAAAGCGTTGAACAGAATGAAGCAAGTGTTGGTAAAAACTTTTTAAGTACAATTCATCGAAATTCAGTAACCAATTAACATAAGACAATGAAGAATTAGTACAATGTCTATACACTTATAGCACGTGGTTTAGCAGAAAATTTTTTATTTCTAGGCATCTAAAACAACTGAAAATATAATACTAAGCAAAAGACTTTCTAAATCCTTTCATATTCTTGCAGCTTTCCATTTTCTTTCTGTTTCGCTTATGTTTTCTGAGTAGCCGAATAACGACTAATGTACCTCGAAGTTTAGCGGGCTTTGTGGCAAAGAGTTGAGGAGTTAAGTGACAGGAGTTAAGCAGAGTTACTACCATGGCGTGAGTTTGTTCAGATGGAGCGACAAAACAAGCAACGAAATGAAATCTCGAAATTCTTCATCAGGAAGGGGAAAGGATTCTCGACTTTCAAAATTATTTTATAGCTTCTGCAAACGTTGTTTTATTTAGCCACGTGGACATAAAAATGCATTTTTGTATTATTATTATTTGTAATATAAAAGAGTACAAACAAAGAAAAATATATCAGCAACAATCCTAGCTGAAAATTTTTTGAAAAAAATTCATAGGGCCAAAGTCAACGCAGGAACATTATTCGTCACATATTCAATAATTTTATAAATAAAAATTTTATTAATATAATTAATAAAATTATATTATATAATTAGCACGTGTCTTATATAATTTAATGAGCAAAGTACAAAACTATAGTGCTTATACACATTAAATTTTCAGAGAAATTCATTAAAATGTTTAGTGATATCCGTAAATTATTAATTGTAATATTTTAATTATCATATAATTACATCCTGATCTAATATCATATTAATTAAATTTGGCCACTATT
Source organism: Trichilia minutiflora (assembly GCA_035590515.1). NCBI lineage: Eukaryota > Viridiplantae > Streptophyta > Magnoliopsida > Sapindales > Meliaceae > Trichilia > Trichilia minutiflora. The sequence continues at coordinate 20,054,835 of JAVXUL010000001.1, forward strand.
TTTAAAAATAATTATATTATAAAAATATAAAATATGCAGCAATGATATATATAATCCAACTGAATTATCACTTTTTTACAAAGGAAATTATATAGGTAACAATACTTTCATATATTGCTTAATATCTCAAGTATTCATAATCTTTTTATAAATCAAATATTCATGTTCACACAATCAAATATTATCGTGTAATAATCTATAAAAATTAATCATAATTTCCAATAACTACTAAAACAATTCCTGATTTCGAAACATGTAATTAATTAACATAGTGTGTTTTTAAGGGAAAGGCGATAAGCGATAAAAGCCTGAGAAAACAAATTAATTAATAAGGATAAATATAAGTCCATATTTCAACATCAATAACAATGAGATATTAATTTATGCTGTTTGTAAATTATTTAAAATACAAGAGGATTCCATGAGGAAACAGTATAGCACGTGCACTGATTCAACTAACTGGAGCTTCAATATTTCTGCTGTTATTTTATGGATATTTTTTATTCCACTCGATCGACTATTATTTCAGATATCGATGTTAGTAAGTCCATTCCTTTGGAAGAAATATCTCCGGCGAGGCCGAGGGCGAACAAATCTGATTCTGGATGATCACACTGTATTTTCCTGATGATACGTCATTTCCACTACTTTTGTTTTTCATTGAATTGCAATCTCCATATTCCGATTTACTAGTTTTGGAATCCGCATCCACAGAAACTCCTTTTGAAATTCAAAATTAAAATATATATATTTATATGAATAGAATCATTAAAAAAAATTAAATAAGAACCTTTTCCGGGTGAAATCTGTGAGCCTATTTCATGCACGTTGAGATGGAGAGCTTGTACAACGCCGGAAGGAAGGAGGACCGGAGCGCAAGCTAAAGAACAAGAATTGATTGTTTAAATCTTAAAGCTGGTAATATTAGACATGATTATACAAAATAATTAGAGGAAGAGGAATTAAATTATATTAATTTTGATTTAATTTAATTTAATGTCTTTTCAGCAAAAAATTAACGAAGAATATCTGATAAAATATACTACCTGGTTTTCTATTTGTTTGGAAATTTGTGCCTCCTCTCTGTGGTAAGAAAACTCCAGTACCACCCGATCTTTGTCCAGCAGAATCTAGAAAAATAGCTTGCGTTCCAGATCCTATCGAAGCCCAGATGGTTGGATATTTTACTCGGGGATAAGTTCTCGACTGCTCATCCATTTCATGCATGTGGGGGCAAATTACGATTCAATATATAGAACAGAAGTTGAATTGAACTCGTAATTATAAATAATTTGGTAAATTAAAGCCAGTTGAAGATAGTATAGAATAAATATATGCTAGGATATATTGTTCACTAGAAAAAGGATAATTCAATTTTGGAAAAATCAACGGCATATATATATATAGCATTGACAAATTTTGTAAAATATTCTACTCCTATAGTATTTTAGTTGTATGTTAAAAGAAAAGTTAAAAAATATATGATAACGTGGATTTTAATCCATTTTACATTTATATTTGTTTTATAACAACTGTGACTTACGTTATTACACCATAATATATATCATATAAAATCTGTTATAGCATAAATTTGAAAAACATAAAATAAAATAGCATGTAATTCAAGCCAAATATCTTTTGCAAAATGTATAGATCATGAGATATTATATATTCTGAACTACTGATCACAAGTTATTCAAGATCAACTGATTTAGAGTATATTCGAAGCTCACCAAATAAGATATTATACTTGGTATTTTGATCCAAGATCGAGAAAGAATAATAATTCTCACAAAAAGATAAAACCAGCAAAAATCTCGTCTTTTCATTCTATTTTTTTGCACTTAAAATCAACCAAGATATCACTAAAAAAGAATCATCTAAAGTCACTAAGGATATGACAAATAACTTATAGAAGATAATTAAGATATTCTTCAATAACCTACGACTACGACATATGACATGGATTATTAAGAAATAAGATAAAAATAAGTCAATTTGCAAATGTCAAATATTCATCCTAAAGAATAAAATAGTTCTTGTAAAAGGATTATGTATAAAGATAACTTGAGCCAATAAAATTTAAGCTTACTTTATATAGAGAGAGACATACTTTTCTCAAGAAAAGAAAAGGAGAATTCATCTCCACAAATTCACCACTTTTATTTTGTCTCTCCTCTTTTTTAACTAAATTTTTTTCTCTATTTTTTAGATTTGTAAATTAAGCATTAGTTGGAAAAGTTTTGGCGTATCCCTGTGACCCTGAACTTTAATTGCGGAAAACGAAAAAAAAAATAAAATTGAGGTTTGATAAACGGTGAATAATAATATTCTGTGAACAAATAATATTCGATAAATAATATATGAACATTTTTTTTGGTCTATGAACAGTAGTTTACTACCTCACAAACAATGCTTTTACATTTTTTAAGTAGTATTCTTCGTTGTTAAGAACAGTATTCTCTATCTCCTTGTGAACGTATTCTTCAAACTCTAGTAGACCATTCAATCTCATTAAGAGTGTTCAACCTCAGGTCGAAAAGACTTCTCTCCACTCTTATTTTATACTTTGATTGATATCGAATAGCTTGCATAAGTTACACATCTACCATTGGGTTATTGTGATTTTTAAATATGTTGAACTTGAAATTGTGTGAAAGGATGTTCTTATTGGCGTAAGTTGTTTTCTTGCATCAATAAAAGTCTAAATTTATTAGTAGGAAAGAAAGCCATATCATTAGCTTATGTCATTTAAATAGAAAAAAAAATTACAGTAATTAATTAAATACCTAATAACTCTAATATTGCTTTCTAATTTCTAGTCTGTCAATCACCGGAGCTGTCGATCACCGGAGAAATTTTTTTTTTCTTTTGTTGATTCCATTTCCATAATTGTTACCTTTTATTGAATGGTTCATATTCATTCATGTTGTTGAAAATCCATTCGTTCCTTGCTATAATTCCAAAGAAGAAAACGAGAACTGATCATACCTCATATAATTCAGGACATGTACGTTGTCCATATTTTACTCTTTAAGACGAATTTTATAACGTTAAGATGAATCCAAAAGAAAAATTAATTCTGACATCCTGCATGTCAATTCTACGTTCCTATACTTCTCAGGCTGCCAATATCTTCAACAGACCAAAATCTCGTTGGAGATATTGCTTTCAGTTTCAGACTCAAATTTACTTTTCTTTTTATGTTTCCCTGAGAAATAAAAAGAGAGAGACAGGAAAGTCAGTACCTGCGGTAGTGATTCTGCTGGATATATAGAATTAGGACGACGATGATGATTCTGTAGTTGCTGATGCAATTTGCTCTTATTGACTTGTCTCTAAAAGAAATATATATATATATATCATGAATGAATGAACCTCAAATCAGAGCATAAATAAGAGAGAGATTGTTTACAAACGTAAATATGAAAGAATTAATTCAAGAATTTATAGGAGACCTTAGTATCAGAAAATGCTTCGTCTAAAACATGAGAAGGTAGCCAAGACATTCCTTCTTCAAAATCAACCTGATTTCCATCTTCAAGTACTCCAGCCATTGAACAAAGACAGACGATGCAGATAAAGAAAGTCTTGTTCTCGAACAGATCAGTGTTTCGAGCTCCAACTTCTGACCTGAAACTCAACTATATAGTGTTCTGTTCAAATGTTAGAAAGATTTTTTTTATTCCCACTTTAAGATACAACCGGGCAAGGGGGGCTGGATCAGCATTCCCAGTCCCACACCCTCCTTTAGCGCGTGCAAAATGCTTTCATGTTGAAAAGGAAACCTTGGTTTGTGTACACGTGTCATTACGCCGTACATGCGCAGATATATGAATAATGTTTTTGCTACTTAACGGCAATGGACGGCTTAATTGACCTTGATTTACTATTAAATTTACGCATGAAAACCACGCTACTTCCTGTTCCAATCTACAATTTACCCAGCTAACCTTTTGTGATTCCTGGTAAGGTATTCTATTCTAAAATTAGTATTCAGGTTTGACCAAGTCCAGGTTCAGTTTTACCTATTTGAGAATACAGTAAATTGAGTAGTTCAAATTCATGACCACCTTGCTAATTTTTGCGTACAGGGGTTAATTGTAATTTTATGCACCAAAGAGCGGCATTAAAGTCTTTTTAATAAAAAATAATTCACATTAAGTTGTCAAACAGAGACATGGATCCATGTGGGTTGGGGTGGGTTGGGGTGGGTAAACCCTCTTTCCATTGGGTGCGTGCAGTTATGCTTCACGTAATGCCCTCCTCTGCTCCTTCATGATCTCCTTTTTTCTCTTTTCAATACATGTTTCATACATTTTTTGTACGGTTTAATTCTTTTATATTTTATTCTTTATTGTGGTTAGAATTCTGTTCGGTTGGAATAGGGAAAGGTATATGCGATGACTTGCCCTTTTTATGCGGGCATTCTTAACCACCTTACCGAACAGCAACCCTGCCCACCAATAAGCAGAAAAACGTTTGGTTTAGAAAAATGAATCCCACTGCTTATAATATCACACGTCAAGTTTCAGATTATAAGATTACGCTTAATGATCATGTTTGGTGGACCATTTATCTGTCCTCATTCTTCATTCCAATTTATGGACATTTAAGAATATGGTGAAATTGGTGAACTACTAGTTCATAGGTGAGTTTGAAATTACGAAAATGCGGATTGGTTTGATACAATAACAAATCCACAAGAGATCCGTCACTTGTTTTCACCACTACTAAGTCTTATTCAGGTTGAACAATGAAATAGTTAATCCAGAATACCAACAATGTATTGGTTGGTCAACCTTACTAGAACAAATTATCAATGTAGAAATAAAATATAAAATAACATCAGGTTTTGTTCAGAATTGTGCAACTTCAATACACGCATCAAATTGGTTAAGAGAAATTCCTGTTTTGGGTGGATTGGCAGGTTGGATAAAGACCTTCTATTTTGAGACTATGCAGCTCTTTGAAACCAATAGCACAATCAGACGACCTTGTGTTTGTCGTATAACTTCTCATGGGATTAAAAGAAGAAACATGTCAAGCCGAGAGCTCTGCATTAATCCCTCCTTAAATATTACACAGATTTCATGCAGCAACCAACAAAGCCTATTCTGATTCCATTGCTGTCCATATTTTCTCCAAAGAACAATTGAATCCGTCATTTAACATGACAATGAACTCTTTTATAGCGCTTGAACTTGAACCCAAAGCAACCAAAATTCAAATGGGTGGCAACATTTTCTGAGTACTTAATGATCCTCCCCTCAGGACAAAAACAGGAAAACAAAATTCTTAATGCCAACTGGCTTCGTGTTGGTGCAAAGAAGGGAAAAAAGGGTAAAGCCTCCACTTTTCTTAAAGAAATTCTTATTCAAATTGCCCTTACTAAAAACTGCTTGAAAATTCACACGCAGGCATTTCGCTTGTCAGTTTTATAAGCTTGTGTATCTGCATCCAACTGAACATTGTCCTTGTTCATTTGCTCTGTGATTATGAGTGGCATTTCACCAGCTTTTGCATAAGTTTTCAGTAATGAATTATATATCTCAGTACTCACATGGCAAGCATTCCGAAAAGCAATCAACAACTGCTCTGACCCCCTGATATTTCCTTTCTCCTCAAGTTTGTAATCACTTCTGTAATCAACCTTCTGTCAGGAACCGATTTTCTCAGAATGCCAATAGCTTTCTTAAAACAATCTACAACTTTTTCCATTTGTTTCTTCTTTAAATAGCCCCATGTAAGAAGTTCCCAAGTAGTGTAACAAGGCTTGATGCCTTTTGTCACCATCTGGTTGTAAAATGATTCAGGCATTTCCATCTGGTTTCTGCTGAGAGACGCTACAAGAAGTATATGTGGCACCCTAGTGTCACCAGTCTTGGAAACAGATTCCCACTCGTCATAGACACTCTCAACTTTTTCAAACTCACCTAGTTTCACAAGTGAAGATATAATGCAAGTATATTCAGCATCGTTCATTTTAGAGAAGCATGATTTTGTCTTCTTCCAAATTTGATGAACTTCATCCTTATTCCCCATTTTAGTATGCAAACTGAGGAGAGACGAATAACCAACTTGATTTTTCCATGAAACCATTGGCTCTATTTTCCTTTAGAGTAGCCACAGTTTTCCAAGAAGTTCGCCTTTTATGTAAATGTTCGTTAATGTACTGTATGTTATCCAATCTACATCTATTTTTGGCCTTTTTCCCCAAGGAGGACCTTTTCAGCAGTTTCAATGTCATTTTTTACAGCACATGCGGATAACCATGAATTGTAGGTAACACATCAGCTGAAGTTTTTTTCTATAATTCCTGGATTACTCCAGGAACCTTATCTAGTTACCCTTTAGAAATATACAGTGTTAACATATGGTTACAAGGAAGGGGACAATTCAAGAACCGACATTCTGACATTTTCTCCGAAAGAGCCTTGGCTTTGGCCGATTTATTATTCTGGACGTAGGTGTGCAGAAGAGCTGAACAAGTGGCTGGACCTATCATTTTATCAGGAAGATTTTCACAAACATCTTCTGCGCCAGATAAACCACGCACTTTTGCAATCAATTCCAAATGCGCAGCATAATTACCAGGCAACAGCTTGATGTCTTGCTGCAATGTCATCTACTGACATACCTGCATAAATAATCAAACTTATACCGTAAAACACAAGGTTCACTGTCAAAGGATGCAGCTTTTGCAAAGTTCAGAGTTGATTAACTTGTCAGTCCAATTCCATTCTAAGCAATTCTAAGCCTATACACACGAACTGTGTAATTAAATATTAGAATGAGGACAAACTTCAGCTATCATACTCCATATACGAGGTATTTAGGGAGAATCTATTACGACATAGTAACAAAAAAGTTAATTTTTGTTGGAGAATAGACATAAAATTCAACTCATAATAGACAATTTTAACCGTGAAAACCAACCATAAACTCCCATAAACAATCACTCTGCACATTTTTTTTTCTTTGAAAAAAACAAGAAATGATACAGACCTCCAGCGCATGTTTGTGGCGCTTGAGCTTGCCGAGCTCCCTGACAATACGATTGAGCTCGTACTTGTGCACAGAGTGGCCTTCTTCCCTCCATTTCTTTATGCTAATGACATTACTGCGTCTTGCGTAATCCAGGCTTAAAAGTCTTAGCCCCAGAGTATCGCCACCGTCATGGCTTTTTGGTGTAATCAAGCCATCGATTGTTACCTCCTCCGCTTTAGTAGAGAAAACGCGGACGGCCGTAGGGGTTGCGCGACTTAAGCGGAGCGACATTTTGCTTAAACCGTGGACTAGCCATCCCACAGTTTTCATTGTGTTTCAGGGTTTGAGATTTAACAGATCACGTGCCAAGCACCTGCCTTACGATATTGTTCGCCCGGCTTAAATCATGGTCCAACGCCGAATCGTGACAACTCGACAACGGCAAAAATAGAATAACAAATTTAGACACGTAGTAAGCATATACAACGAGCTAAATCAAATCTTGCACAACGCATTCCGTATCCAATCATGAGTTCTTACTGCCTCACGGATTCACCTCTCTCTATCACTCTCCCGCAATAAAAATCCCATAGCTGAATACTGTTTTATGCTCTCCGATTTCATCAAAACAAAACACACTCTCAGTGATAATATTATCGAATTTGAGAAGAAAAAGAAGTTTGAATCAATGCCAGGGGGTTCAGGCTCAAGCGGCCGAACCAGCGTCAGAGTGGTGATTATCAGCGATCGAGGCACTGGAAAATCGAGCCTAATATCGGCCACAGCGACTGAGTCTGTTCCAGAGAAGGTGCCACAAGTTCATCCTCCCACGTGCCTCCCACCCGATTTCTATCCCGATCGTGTCCCCGTCACTATCATCGATGCCTCTTCCGGATACACATCACTGTACACTAGTATAGGTTTGCTGTATCATAATCGTATATAAGTGTATATGAATTACGTCTATGGGTGTGGTTTTCAATCTTATTCAAAATTGGTTCTAATAAATTAGTGTTGCATTCGGATCACATTCACCATAAAGAATGAACGTTGCGTTCATATAATTTTTTTTTTTTTCTTGAAAGAAAAATTTTCGTTGAAAGCTTTAACATACTGCCTTAGATTCTTTTTACTTGATCTGCCAAGCACACCAAAGATTATGGTGACATTTCGCTATTAACTGTTTGATTTTAGCTCGGAGCATAGAGGCAAACTTAATGAAGAATTGAAGAAAGCTGAGCTGTGGTGTTAACATATGCATGTAATCAGCAAATGACCTTTCTCGTTTGAGTTCGTATTGGCTCCCTGAACTTCGTTGATTAGAAATTTGCTATATATATACTTTTGTTGACTTGAATATTTATTTTATACTGGTCATCTCATTGAAATGATGCTGTGCTTTTCATATATTATGCTGCAATAAATGGCTAGGTTAAGGCTCCGGTTATTGTGGCTGGGTGCAAGCTAGATTTGCAGGTCAGAAATCATGCCGCAAGCTTGGAGGAGGTTATGGGACCAATCATGCAACAGTTCGGAGAGATTGAGACTTGTGTGGAATGTTCGGCAACTACTATGCTGCAGGTATATCAATGTCACATCTTACAGTGTGATTGACAGAAGACGAGAATCCTTGTTCCCTTTGTCTTTTGTCTTACAGAGACTTGACCATGATCACTTGTTTTTAACATATTATATGAATGACATAAATGAATTCTATTCATTCAAATTTCAAAAACAGTTTTTTTGTCTAATATATACACATATGCACTAAAAAATAAAATGATATATATATATATATATAATTCACTAAGGATGTACATATCAATATATCTACAATATATAAAAAGGTTTTAAAACCTGAACATCATCTACAATGCAAAATAGACCCACTTCTTTAGTGAATGCATGTCAGTATCTTGTTTATTGGCTTGCTTTGTATACATCTATTGTAAAATAGAGTATACTAAGTGTTGGTGCAAGAATTATCCGTGGACCCTCTTTGCGGTCAACATGACTCAGTTGATGAGGTGTGAGAGGAATGTGGCTGTTTTTCAATAGTGAGTTTTTCCACCGGAGAGCGGCGAAAAGTGTGCTTGTTTCCGACAAAACTTCATGTCCTAAACCTGTAAAGAAAGTAACATTAGAAAAATGCCAAAAAGTTCTTCCTGTTGAAAAATGTCTGCTTTATATAGTGCTTCCCTGAACAGTAACTTGTCATCGGAGAATGGAAAGGATGTGATGTCTGATATGGGGTAGTGTGCAACCGAATTTCATTAATGATGCTGACACATCTATAGTTTTGTAAGCCTGACACCGTCCCATCACCTGAAAATGGTCAGAGGATGGGACAAGTGCATTTAATGGGCCAGCTGTCAACAATTATTCCCATTTTTAAGTAGGGGGCATGTGTCTGCTGATACCCTGGTCAGGAATTGCCTGCAAGTTGGTTGTGGAAGGAATCCTGGCCTAGAGTGATTTTTCTAGGAATCTATCTTGGTTCCTAAGGCGGCGGTTGTCTGAGGCAATGGAAATTCTGAGACGTCTTTGATTCTCCTGGGATGCAGGTTACCTGAGATGGGGACTGCCTGAGGTTACACCTGGACACACCTGGACACCTGCTATGTGTTTTGCTGATGGAGCATCCACGTGTCACTCCTGCATTTTCCCCCAAACATCCAATCCCCCAATTTTTGGTGTGAGACTCGTAGAGCTCACGCTAGAAAATCATGCCTGAGACGAATCGTCTCAAGTGGGGAGTGCTGGCTCAAGGAATTCGATTTGATCATTGGGATAGTCAACCACTGGAATGGTTGGCGTGATATAGAAGCTTCCTGGTCACTGAAGTCTTTCTCTTTCCTTTAACGGATCCGTTAGCTTGTTGATGACGTGTCCTGCCTGGGTCTCTGTTCTGTCCTCATTAACTGCCCCCATCAAAAGTCACATCACAACTGTCAATAGCTGTCAACAGCTGTTACTGAGTAGGCGGCGCCTCGTATGCTGAGAAAGTTTTAAATGTTTGGCTGGGAGCGTGCCACGTGATGAATTTCTGCAGGGAGAAGAAGTGACCGTTCCTTAAACCATGGGGGGCATTTAATGACTAGGACACGTGGCGATTTCCTGGTCATTGAGATCTACGGTGGAGATCGCCCCTTTCTTCCTATAAATACCCCCTCCCTTCACCTGTCATTTTCACACAACTGACTATCTCTCTAACTTTCTCTCTCTTACTTTCTTTCCTTCGTACTTTCCTTGTTTTTGTTGTGCTTTTGTATTTTTGATTGCAGGTTTTTATTGAAGTTTTGTAAAGAAATGGCTGACAGTAGAGATTCAAGGGATGCTACGAGTTGGAGGGAGTCCTCTCATGCAGCCACCCCCACCCATGAGAGAGGGGATGATGAAATGAATACCACCAGGCAGGCTCAGGCCAGGGGACCCAACGAAGCAGACTGGTTCCCCTTCACCATCACTGAGGCGCATATTTAGACCTACCATCAGCTCTACGGAATTCCTGACAAGGTATAGCTCAGGGTGCCCAAGGCTGAAGAAATTCCGAGCGCCCTGGGACCCGGAGAGGTAGCCTTCAACGAAGAGCACCTATTGCTTGGGATCATGTTCTCCCTGTAACGCTACTTCGTCCGGATGTTCAAGACCTTCAAGATTCCCCCCTACCAACTGACCCTGAATAGCTGAAGGGTCTTGGGGGGCCTGTTCGTGTTGACGGCCGATGTCAGAGCTCCTGCCCCCACCCCGGATGAAGTGTTGTACTTTTACACCCTCAAGAAAAATACCAGTCAATACCTGGGGTGGTATTATTCCGTTCAGGGTACCAACCAGAGCTTAAGGGGAGTCCTTCCTACAATAAGGATTGGAAGGACCGCTGGTTTGTGGTAAATAGGGACTAGGTGGAATCTCCTCAGGGTACCATCCCCACGACATTCTACGAACCAGGTATTTAACAAGTAAAACTTTACAGCTTAAATTTTTGAAATGTTACAACTGACCTTTCTTTGTGCAGATATTGGACGAGAGCAGCCAGTGTGGTCAACAAATTGGAGTCCCTGGTTTCGATGGATGTCAAGGCTCTCCTGAGCACAGATGTTCAGGTAAAATTTGGCCTGGTATCAAAGGCAGCGACCAAGAGTGAGTTGACAAAGGCCAGAACTCATCTGAATAAAGGTAAAGGTCTTCCATATTTGCCTAAATACTTGGAGTTGGGTTGTTTCTTCTCCTGACAGCATTTTCTATACCTGTGCAGCTGCAGGAACAGAGAGTATTGTAACGGATAAAAGCAAAAGGTAGCAGATGTCTTGAAGGGCCTGCTTTCGAAGCAGGGGTCGAAGGGATTGAAGCTAACTGACCCCAAGCAAAAGACCCCTGGGGACAAAGGCAAGGGGCCCATGAAAGGGGATCCCAAGAAGACCCCTGAGAAGGGAGGCAAGCAGATAGAGTGCCCCAAGACTAAGAGCATTTCCTTCAAGGAGGTGCCCAAAAAGGAGGCACAGAAGCGCTTCCCAAAAGATGACTTGGCCCGGGCAAAGGATAAGGACAAAAGGCCCTTGGAGGATAGCCGGGAAGAGGCGAGGAAGAAGACGAAGAAGACTGACTCCCTTCCTCACCTTGTAGATAAGCTACCCAAAGATGTCCCGATCCGCGTGAAAAACGTCATAGCCACCCAGGTTTCAGGGAGTCAATGGGTTGAGCCCAGGGGAACCCTAGGGGCGGGCAAAACCCAGGAACCCGGGGTCGACGAAGTCCGGAGGCGGGGGCAAGAGGACCCGCATCTTTTTGAGATTGAAGACTCCTTTCCCCCAAGCACTGAGACGACAGGGGATTTAGATGCCTTTATAATGGAAGATCTTCCTGAAGAAAAAAGGGAGAATTTTGGACATCTTCTTTCCTTGATGAACCGGGGCAGGGAGGTAGTTTCTCCTGGAGAAAGCAGGGAGATGGGAAACTTATCCCCTGAGGAAGCGCTTGAATTTATGAGTGTTCACGCCCATCGGGTAAGTTGTCTTTGTTTTTAAAATCCAAGTAAATATTTAGCAAACTCTCAAATAACTATCTATAGGGCCATCAAACGGGCCGGACCGGCTTTAATCGGTTCGGGTCAAGCACTTAAACGGGCTGGATCGGGCTGGTCCGTTTAATAAACGAGTTGATATCCTCAACCCTAATCCAACCCGTCGGGTTAGCGGGCTAAACGGGCCAACTCGTTTATATTAAATAAATAAATAAATAATAAAGAATTATAATTTTTTTAAAAATTTAAAAAATTAATAAAAAATAAAAACATTATAAATATATAACAACAAATATTTTTAATTTAATTTTTTAAAATTAAAATTTTATTATTATAAATATATAATAAATATTTAATTTTAAAAAATATTTTTAAATATTTAATTAATATAATCGGGCCGATTTGTTTAACCCGCGGGTTAAAAGGGTTTGAGCCCTTTTACCCGCTGGTTAAACGGGCCGACCCGTTTAACCAATGGGCCAAAAATTATTGACCCTAACCCGTTTATTTTACAGGTTAAACGGGCCGGTCCGTCGGGCCAAACCCGTTTTGACAGCTCTAGGACCGTGTGTGGCTTGTTTGAAACTTTGTCTTATCTTTCCTTCGCGAGAGTTCGAAAAATTCTGAGGGGGTGTTTGGTTGCGGATACAACGGGTTTTAGAATAAATAAAGACTTATTTTGTGCTAACGCTGACGAGAAGGAGAATTGATAATGGCTTTGGTTAGGGAGGGTAATTTGGGTTATGATATGATTATTTGACATGAATTTGATATAATTAAATAGATTCGGATTTGAAAATTTTGACATGAATAATAATTGGATCGTATTCATATCACACGATTAATAATCGTATCGGATTTGGATTTGATCTTTTGAATTCGATTATTCGTTTAAGACACGATTAGTTAAATGAATAATTATTTAATGTAATAATTTTATTTATTTATATTTGATATTTATTTTATATTAAATAAATAATTAGTTAAATAACTTAAATTTTATATTAATTAATTAAATAGATTGAATAGATTGGATCGAATTAATGATCCAATCATATTGTGTTAAATCACTTATTTAAAAAATAAATGACACAATTAATAAATGGATGATATGATTATTAAACGGATGACACGATTAATAAATGGATCGTATTCAGATGAACACAAAAAATACTATAAATTCATTGACACGACACCAATACGATACGTTTATCCAAATTAGCACCTTTAACTTTGGTTGGGTCTAGCCCAATGGATAGAAGTTATTAAGTTATAATTACCTAAAGAGAAGGGTGTATATTTTTGAACTATACTACATATATAGATAGGTTAAGATAAAAAATACTTAATTTTTTACACAATTTTTTAACTATTAGATTAATTTTTTTTTGAATAGTCTAGATTAAATTTTATATTTATATTAATTATAATACATTAATTAGTATGTTAAATTAAATTTCAACTATTAAAAATATATTAATTCAATAGTTGAAAAATTGTATAATAATTTGTACATAAAATGTGGTTTTATATATTTTGTCTATTTATATTTAATAATCTTAATATATTTTTTAAAATAATTAATATACTATGTGTTCGTACAAGAATTGTCTGTGAACCCTCCTCACGGCCAACGTGGAATGATTCAGCTGGTGAGTTGTGAGAGTAATGTTTCTATTTGTCGAATGGCGATTTCTACACCGGAATGACTGCAAGCGTGACTGTTTTCGACAAAGCTTCACCTCCTAAGCCTGTAAAAAAAATGAACACCTCGAAGTGACGCCGAAAAGGGTTCCCGGTAGGAAAATTCCGATGTCTAAGTTAGAAAAGTGGTGGACGAAAAGGAAAGAGATGTGTTTCCGACTAAAACAACAGGAGGGAATCGGAAGATGGCCTGAAAAGGAAGAAAAAGTGTGTAGAAAATACCCAATGAGAGATAGAGAAAAGCGTCGGTGAAGCTCTCCCAAGTTTTCCCAAAGTGCTATTAAGCTAGTAAGATCTCCCAAATGTCAAAATTTCAAAAATCCTCTTTCCGTTTGAAGAAAGTTGTCTTATATAGTACCTCCCTCCTAAACATTGACTTGGTATTAGAGAATGGGAAGGATGTGACGTCTGATATGGGGTAGTGTGTAGCCGAATTTCATTAATAACGCTGACACATCTGTAGGAGTATAGGCCTGGCACTGTCCCATCATCTAAAAAAATAGTTAGAGGATGGGACGGTGTGCATTTAAGAGGCCAACTATCAGTAATCATTCCCATTTTTTATCTGAAGGAGGGGGCACATATCTGCTGATACTCTGTGCAGGACTTCCTGTCCTGACCAGGGATTTCCTGCAAACTAGTTGTTTGAAAGATTCCAGCTTAAGATGATTCCTCTGAGAAACTATCCTGGTCTCTAGGGAGGCGACTCGTCTTAGTCGATGCCGTTGGATGCCTGAGGAGTGCTATGGATGACCGCACCATACCTGAGAAGGAGCTTCAGTCTTCGTAGCGCCTGAGACGGTGAGAATCATGAGGTGCCATTAATTCTTCTGGATGCTAATTACTTGGGACGTCACTAACTGAGGCCATAGAATCCTTGAGAGTGGGATTCCTGGGTGAAATTTGACCGAGGCCGTGTATTTTCTGAGCAGGGGGATACTTGGGGCAAGATATATCTAAGATGGAGCTGTGTAGGATTACCCCTGGCCACCCGTATGTGCCTTGCTAACAGGGTATCCATGTGTCACCCCTATATTTTTTTTCAAACATCTAGTCCCACAGTTTCTGGTGTGAGACCTATAAGGCTCGTGCTAGAAAATTATGCTTGAGATGATCTGTCCCAAGGAAGAGATACTGGCTCAGGTGAGTCCATTTGATTGGTGGAGTGGTCAATTACTAAGGCTACAGGCGTGGCACAGAAACTTCATGATCCCTAAGATGATTATCGTGTTGTGAAAGCTTCGTGATCCTCGAGATCTCTTCTCTTTCTTCTAACAGAGCCATTATACTGTTGGTGATGTGTCCTACCTGGCTTTTCGTTCCGTCTTCATTAATTAACCCTATCAAAACTCAAAAGTCACGTCATACCTGTCAACAGCTGTTCCTAAAAAGGTGGCTCCTCGGATACTGAACGGTTCTTAAATACTTGGCTGGGGTTACGTCATGTGTTAAAGGACTGTTGGGGGGTTTTGACGGTTCCTTGATCCTTGTGAGGATATTTATGGTCAGGGACACGTGGCGACTCCCTGTTCGTTTAGATCAACGACTAGGATCACCTCTTTCCACCCATAAATACTCCCCCCTTTCTCCTGTCACTCTCACAAAATCTTTATCTTTCTTACAATTTTCTGCCATTAAGCTTTTTCTTGTTATTTCGTTTATACTTTCACTATTTTTGAGGCGGACTGGTTCCTCTCTACTATAAATGTGACGGATCTTCGAGCATATAGACGACTTTTTTAGATCCCAAACAGCGTACGACTCAGGGTCCCCTTACCGGAGGAAATTTCCCTTGCCCCTGGGGAGATGACCCTAAATGAAAAACACTTGCTACTGGGTGCACGCCTCCCCTTGCAGCCCTATTTTGTCAGCATGTTTGAGGCATTCGGGGTACCTCCATATCAACTCACCCTGAACAGCTGGAGAATTCTGACGTGGCTCTTCGTCCTGAAAGCGAGGATGCGACAACCAATTCCTATCCCAAACGAAGTGTTGCATATATACCTGCTCAGGAAGAACCCAAGCCAGTAAGTACCCTGGGTGGTATTACCTCCAGATCCGCTCAGGGTTTCAGTCAAAAATTAAAGGGAATTCTTCATCGAACAAGAACTGGAAGGATCGCTGGTTTATCGTCAATTGGGAGGCAACTGACAACATTCCTGGACCCTTTTCTTCAGCTTTCCGGGAGACAGGTAATATTTCTTTTCTGAGAAAGAAACCATTTCTGGTAATGCTGCCTGCTGATGATAAATCTTTTGTGCAGAAATAGAGAAGGACCAGCCTGACATTCCGGTCAATGTGGCAAATATTTTCTTGGGTCTTCCTACCACAGACATTAGATATCTCCTGGACAAGGAGAATTTGGCCAAATCGTGATTGGCCTTCTCGTCCATCACTCGAAGTAAACTCTCAAGGGCCCGAGCAGATATGAATAAAGGTAAATCTTTCTTGACTTAATCTTTGACGCGACTCTTTGTGAATTCTGATCAGAAAATATCGATCATTTACAGTCGCGAGGACTGAAGGGTCCCTAGGAGGAAGGAGGAAGAAAGTGATGGACGTCCTGCAAGAGATGTTGCCTCGAGTAGGATCCAGGTCATCTGAGGTTTCGGGTGCCCACAGAAAGTCCCTTGATCGCCCTAAAGAAAAGGGGATCTTGATCGAGGAAAGTCCCCTGAAAGGGGAGTACGCCCTCAGGAGAGAGATCCTCCTCTTCTTACAAACAAAGGCAAAAGACCTTTGGAGGAGGAGACCGAAGAGTTCAGGAAGAAGAGAAAGACTCTCGAACAGGTCAAAGGAAATCGGTCAAGTTGGAGGGAGGATTTTAACCGGGATGAAGACCCAGAAGGAGATGCCTCTATCTTACTCTCCTCAGATAAGAGTGACCCGGGTAAAAACAGACTTCAATGGGATGATCTTCCTGATAAGAAGAGGGAGAATTTTGGATACCTCCTCCAATTAATAAACGGAACCCGGCAAGTCATCCCTCTTGAGAAGGCAGACATAATGGGGAGCATCTCTGCTAGCAATGCTCTCAAATGCATGAGCATACATGCGCACAGGGTAAGCTATTATGCCTCATGATTTATCACTCCAAACTTTTACCTTGGTTGATACATAACTGACTTAGCTATTTTTTCTTGTGTAGAACGCATATTTCCTGGATTTGTTCATGAAGGAACTTCAGTAATCAATAAAGGTCAATAAAAAGCCTCGGCATCAATCAGACAGTTGGAGAAAAAGGCCTAAAATTAACTGACCAAACTACGGTAGGAGTCAGTAAGGAAAGAAGCAGACCTGCAAGCAAGGGTTTCTGCTCTGGAGGCTGAGAGCTCCCAATGGACAAAAGAAAAGAAAAACCTGACCGAAAAACTTTCATCTACTGAGGCCTTGTCTATTTATTAGTATATGCCTTAGAAACTATTCGTATTATCAGTTTCAGGGCTAGTGATCTTGTATTAATTTTTATTTATTAATAAAAGAATTGTTATTTATTCACATACATTACCTGTTTCCTTTATATTCACATACTCATATATAAAGAATGTATATGAATAGTTTAATATTTTCATTTAATGGTTAAATAAAATTATCAAATTATTCCTTACGTACATGATATAGATTGAACAATCATATCATATAGTAAGCATACTGATATTTTTGATGATCACTTAGAACAATTTTGTGATGATTAATCTTTGTGACAATTCATATGTTTTTGATAATGCCAAAATAAATATGTTGAATTTATGCTATTTGTTGAACTTGAGATGAATTTAATTGATAAACGAGCATATATAAAGTCACTTGTTTCTTGGAAAGGGTATACGTTTTTGCAGGTGAGAAAAATATGAAGAAAGCGTCAAAAAAAGCTCACCAAGGCACAAACGTATTGATACGTTGCTTAAACGTATCGACACATTTAAGCTATAGTGCCAAAATCAAGCCCGAGTTTCGAAACCCTGGTCAAAACGTATCGATACCCTGTCTCAAACGTATCGATACCCTGGAAGATATGCAGAACGTGTCGATACCTCAAGATCAAACGTATCGATACCTTGGGAAGGAAGACCAAATGTTTCGATACCTCAGACACATGCTCAAGCACCCTCTCACAACGTATCAATACCCTGAGTTTTTAAATCAAACGTATCGATACCCTCATGACGGAAATCATCAATTTTACGTCAAAAGGTTCCGATACTATTTGGAATGTATCGAAACCTTCAAGGTAAAATTCTTAAACGTATCGCTACCTTGTGTCAATGTATCGATACCTTTGTAGAAATCAAGTCATAACAGCTTGTTTCAGAGGCATTTAATACCGTCATTAATGAAGCAAAATATGGCCGTTGAAGAGAACTTATTGCAGATATTTAAGCAGCAATTTTTGAAGACGAAACAAGTTGTTGAAGTGCATTAACATTCTTTTGATTGAGCTAAAAACATTCTCTGTAAATTTTTATTCTTATTCTCTCTGATTATTTATTTGTCATTTATTGTTAGAGAGAGAAAGTGTGCATATTGTTTTATTTACTCTTTAAGAGAGTTTTGAATTTAATTCTTACGAATTAATCTGGGTTTCTCTTCACCCGTGTGTCAAGAAAGAAATTAATTTGGGTTACACTTCACTCGGAAAAAGAAAGTTGTATTTCGTGGTTGCCTTTCACCCAATTTAAAGAAAGAGTTGTATTGGGTTTCTCTTGACCCGTAAAAATAAGAATCTAGTGATCCTCGGAGTGTGTGGATTCATCCGAGAAGAGTGGACGTAGACGGCTTGTCGAACCACTATAAAATTTCTGTGTGTTCATTTAATTTTTACCTGCACAGCATTTCTTGCATTCATCTCGTAGAACCAATTTTAATTTTTTTAAGTTCAAAATTTTAAATTATCCAATTCACCCTCCTCTTGGATTGCGCCAACTAGGACTTCATTTGGTATCAGAGCCACACTCACACATTTAGAATTAATCACCTGTGAGGAGTAGATCAATGGCCACATCATCTAACATCCCGTCACATATGGTAGAGGGTCAATCGATCAACAGACCTCCATTCTTCAATAGGTCTGATTATGCATACTGGAAGAAACGTATGCAAATTTACCTTAGTACATTAGACTTTGACATTCTCACCATTATAGATGATGGATATAGTCTCCCTATGACCATAGATGAAAACACTAGGGAGAGAAAATTAAAGCCAAAGAGAGATTGGACTCCAGAAGAGAGGAATTTATTTCAACTCAATGGAAAGGCAATGAATGTGTTGTATTGTGCACTAGATAGGTCAGAATACAACCGTGTGTCAGGCTGTGACTCAGTCAAAGCTATATGGGACATGCTTGAGGTGACACATGAGGGAACTAGTAGAGTCAAAGACTCTAAAATAAGCATGTTGGTTCATAATTATGAACTCTTTAGCATGAAACCACATGAATCCATTAAAGATATGTATACACGTTTTACTGACATCATTAATGGTTTGAAAGCTCTTGGCAGGACATATTCCAACACTGACATCGTGACAAAAATATTGAGAAGTCTACCAAAGACTTGGAAAGCGAAAGTGACAGCAATTAAAGAAGCTCACGATCTGAGCAAACTGTCGTTTGAAGAATTATTGGGATCAT
Organism: Trichilia minutiflora; assembly: GCA_035590515.1. Classification (NCBI taxonomy): domain Eukaryota; kingdom Viridiplantae; phylum Streptophyta; class Magnoliopsida; order Sapindales; family Meliaceae; genus Trichilia; species Trichilia minutiflora. The sequence continues at coordinate 20,074,181 of JAVXUL010000001.1, forward strand.
TGATGACGTACGAACTTGAATCGCATCGACGAGAAAAAGATGACAGGGATAATGGAAAGAAGAATATTGCCCTTAAAAGTTCCAAAAATGAGGAAGAAAGTGAAAACTCAGAGAATTCCTCAGAAGATGATGAATTTCTATTATTGGCAAACCGAATGAACAAGATGTTTCAGAGACAAGTTCAGAAAGAAGAACTGAAAAAGAAAGGATTATCATAAATAAGAAAAAGCAGAAAAATCCAAGAAGAATAAAGATAAGGAGAAAGAGAAAGAGATCATATGCTATGAGTGCAAAAAGCCGGGACATACCAGACCCGAATGCCCCAAAAGAAAAGGGAAGAAAGATTGGAAAAAGAAGAAGGCTATGAAGATGACATGAGATGAGACTTCCAGTGAAGAAAACTCATCAAGCTCCGAGCACGAGCAAGTAAACTTCTGCCTTATAACGAAGGTAGAAGAAGAGGTACAATCCAAACTCTCATCTGATTATTATGAATCATGCCTAGACAATGATGATGATCTAATGCATGATGATTTACTTGACATGTATGAATTGTTAAAATCTGACTTTGAGAAGTTATGTGCTAAATATATGGAGAACAAGAAGAAAACGTCATATTTGATACATGAGAATAATGCATTAAAATCTAGGAATGTTGTTTGCGATTGTGAATCTGAGTTAAGCTTGCTGAAAGTTAAAAACAAAGAATTGAATGATGAAGTTAGTAAGTTAAAAAGAACCATAGCTAAATTCACATTAAGGAGAGACGCTCTAGATAAACTTTTAGGGAGTCAAAAATTGGTATTTGATAAGGCAGGACTTGGGTATAAATATGGTACAAAACAAAAATCTTTTTCAAATTACTTTGTCAAAGCTTCCAGTCAAGCTAAGTCCTCCATTGTATGCAATTATTATTGTAGAAGAGGATATTATATCAACAAGTGCTCTATTAGGAACAAAACATATAGAGGTCCTAAACTTGTATGGGTTCCAAAGGGTTTTAAGGTTGATGTTGTTGTTCCTAGAACTAGGACTAACGTTTATGCACTCAAACTTAAATGGGTACCAAAATAAATAAATTTCGATCTTGCAGGAACAAAAAGAGAAAAGATTAAACAAAGAAGTCAAGTGGTTCCTTGACAGTGGATGTTCAAGGCACATGACGGGGGATAGAACTCTTTTCTCACATCTATCGAAAAAGAAAAGCAAATATGTCATATTCGGTGACAGCACCTGAGGCAAAGTCATTGGCATCTGCAACATTGAGGTAAATAATATCAAAATCTGTGATGTGTTGCTTGTTGATAGTTTGAAGTATAATTTGCTAAGCATATTACAACTTTGTGACATTGAATACCATGTAAAGTTTCTGAAAAATGGATGTGATGTTTTTGATAATGCAAATGAACATATCTTGCATGCTTCTAGGACAAGAGATGTATATGTGATTGAGTTAAGTAAAATGATTGATGAATCTACTATATGCTTACAAGTGATGCATGATGAATCTTGGTTATAGCATAGAAGATTAGGTCATTGTAGTATGGACCTCATTAGGAAATTGTCTAAACATAACATGCTAGAAGACTTACCTAGTATTAAATTTGCCAAAGATAAGACATGTGGACCATGTTAAAGAGGCAAACAAGTCAGAACTTCATTCAAACCCAAAATACCATATCCACTTCGAAACCTTTAGAGCTCATTCATATGGATTTTTTCGGTCCAAATAAAGTTGCATCATTAGATGGAAATTACTATACATATATCATCATTGATGACTACTTTAGGTTCACATGGGTGTTCTTCTGAGAGAATAAGAGTGACACCTTTGATCCATTTAGAAGGTTTTCCAAGAGCATTCAAAATGAGCTTGGTTACCATTTAGTGAAAATTAGAAGTGATCAAGGTGGTGAGTTTGTGAATCATGAATTTGAGGATTATTGTGATGAATGTGGAATAACTCACAAC
>JAVXUL010000001.1:20091970-20110093 GCA_035590515.1 Trichilia minutiflora
GAAAAAACACTCCCTGTGGATACGACACTTGGACTCACCAGACTATACTACAACAAGACTACCTATACTTGGGTACAAAATCTAATCGAGATCAGAACCTCGAATAGTGGTTGCTGAAGATCTCTTCCCCGAACAAAGATTGGTAATGTACAACTCAATAGAGATTCTTTGTCGAATGGCCTCGGATAGGTTATCTGAGGTGATCCCATTATTTTTTGTGTCATATGGAGAGACTTCAAAATGTCGTCATATTTAAGGGTTTATGAGGAAGGTAATGTCCGCATGATGGGTTTGGGCGTGTGGGCTAGGCCTTGGTGAAAATAGCCAAACACTAACTTTTATTTACAACATTCATCAAATATACTAACTTTTAGATAGAAGTTTCAAGTTTTGTGTTAATATTTTGAATATTGAAAGTTTCAAATTTTATATTAAAATTTTAAGTTTTGCTTTAATATCTGCTTTGACTCTAAAAATCGGTATATATGGCAATCACCGTAAATTTAAAAAATAATTCTATTAGATTAAAATACAACTTAAGGACACGTAAAATATTAAATTTATTTTTAGATAAAATCCAAAGATAAATACAATTTCAAAATTATTAAAATGCAAGTCAATCTAATATTTGTCAAATTAAATACAAACCAATATCATTTATTAGTATTAAATTGAAAATACAAATACATTTGATTTCATATAAATTTGATCTAGTAAAACAATCACAATTCATTCAATACGATTTTTTAGTGGATCAAAGCATAAAAATAAGTCAAGTACCTGAAATCTGCGCTAAAAAACTTTGATCTGCTTAACTATACTTGATGTATGGCTATACTATCTTTAAATGTGAGAAAAATAAGAGTGTATTGGATAATACTCAAAGAATGAACATTTACAAAATTTATACTTTTTAATTACACAAGCGATTATTATAAAACTTTTCACAAATCAAATTATTGGTACAAGAATTGTTCGTGGACCTTCCTCGCAACCAAAGTAGAATGACTCAGCTAGTGAGGTATGAGAGGAATGTGGCTGCTTTCGAACGGTGAGTTTTTTTATCGAAAAGCGGTTGAAAGTGCTGTTGTTTTCGATAAAACTTCACCTCCTAAGCCTGTAAAGAAAGTAACACCTTCGGAGGAATGCTAGGAGGGGTTCCCGACAAAAAAACTCTGATGCTTAAGTCAGAAAAATAGTGGAGGAAGAAAGTATATTTCTAATGGGGGCAGTAAAAAAGAAGTCGAAAATGGCCAAAAATGAGAGAAAATGAGCAAAAGTTACCCAACGGAGATAGTGAAGGAAAAATGAAGATAATCTCATTGCTCAATCTCTCCCAGCCTCTAAGTGTGTAAAAATGAAAAAATGTCGGATCTTAAAGCTCCATAAGCGAAAAAATCTTAAAAATGCCAAAAAGTCCCTCCCTGTTGAAAAAGGCTGCTTTATATAGTGTCCCCTGAACAGTGACTTGGCATCGAAGAATGGAAAGGATGTAATGTCTAACATGGGATAGTGTGCAGCTGAATTTCATTAATGATACTAACATATTTGCAGTTTTGCAAGCTTGACACCATCCCATCACCTGAAAATGGTCAGAGGAGGGGACAGGTGTATTTAATGGGCCAGATATCAATATTCATTCCCATTTTTTTTAGGGGGGCACGTGTCTACTAATACCCTGGCCAGGGATTGCCTGCGAACCAGTTATGGAAAGAATCCTGGCCTGGGGTGATTTCCCTGAAAAGTTGTCTTGATTCCTGAAATGGTGGACATCTACAAGTTCCAACTGTCGAATACCTAAGGTGTACTATCTGATAACTGCGAAAAACCTGAGAAGGAGTCACTGTCTTTTTGTCACCTAAGGTGGTGGAAATCTTGAGGTAACACTGATTTTCCTGGGATGCAGGTTACCTGGGGCAAAATTTGTCTGAGATGATGGAATCTCTGAGTCGGGGATACCTGAGGTGGAGTGTACCTGAGACGAAGACTGCCTAGGATTACACCTGGACACCTATCACATGTTTTGCTGATGGGGCATCCACGTGTCACTCCTGTATTTTCCCCCAAACATCTAATCCCCCAGTTTCTGGTGTGAGACTCGTAGAGCTCGCGCTAAAAAATCATGCTTGAGACAAATCGTCCTAGGTGGGTAGTGCTAGCTCAGGGAATTCAGTTTGACTGGTGGATAGTCAACCATTGGGACGGTTGGTGTGATATAGAAGCTTTCTAGTCACTGAAGCCTTTTCTCTTTCCTCTAACGGATCTATTAGCTTATTGATGACGTGTCCTGCCTAGGTTTTTGTTCTATCCTCATTAACTGCCCCCCATCAAAAGTCACGTCATCACTGTCAACAGCTATCACTGAGCAGGCAGTGCCTCATATACTAGGAAGGTTTTAAATGCTTGATTAGGGGCGTGCCATGTGGAGAATCTGTACAGGGGGAAGAAGTGATCATTCCTCAAACTATGGGGGGCATTTATGGACTGGGACACATGGTGATTCCCTGGTCGTTGAGATCAACAGTGGAGATTGCTCCTTTTTCCCTATAAATACCCCCTCTCTTCACCTGTTATTTTCACACAACTAACTCTCTCTCTTACTTTCTTTTCTTCATAGTTTCCTTGTTTTTGCTTTGTTTTTGTGTTTTTCATTGCAGGTTTTTGTTGAAGTTCTTTGCAAGCGATGGCCAATAAGGGAATTTCAAGAGACGCTGCTCGCTGGAGGGAGTCTTCCCATGTAGCCACCCCCACCCATAAGAGAGGGGACAATGAGAGGAATGCCACAAGACAGGCTTGAGCCAGGGGACCCAATGAGGCAGATTGGTTCCCCTCCACCATCATTGAGGCTAACCTTCAGACCTACCGTAAAATCTACAGCATTCCTGAGAACATAAAGCTCAAGGTTCCCAGGAGTGAGGAGATTTCAAGTGCTCTGGGGCTAGGGGTGGTGGCCTTCAACCAGGAGCACCTATTGCTCGAGGTTAGATTTCCCCTCTAAAGCTACTTCACCTGAATGTTCAAGGCTTTAAAGATCCCCCCATACCAACTGACCCTGAACAGTTGGAGGGTCTTGGGGGGTCTGTTTGTACTGAAAGCAAATGCCAGCTCTCATGTCCCCACCCCGGATGAAGTGCTATACTTCTACACCCTCAATAAAAACACCAGCTAGTATCCGGGGTGGTATTATCTGTAAATCCGCCTAGGATACCAACCAAAGCTGAAGGAGAGTCCTTCCTGTAATAAGGACCGAAAGGACTGCTGGTTTGTGATCAGCAAAAACTAGGTGGAATCTTCTCAAGATGACATCCCCACGACTTTTCAGGAACCAGGTATAACAAGCTAACAATTGAGAACTTAAAGAATTTACTTATGAAATAATCTAACTAACCTTTCTTCGTGCAGATATTAGTCGGGAGCGACCGTGGATTCTGACCGATATGGTTACTAAGGTGGAATCCCTGGCCCCGATAGATGTGAGAGCTCTCCTGAGCGCAGATGCTCAGGTGAAATTTAGCCTGGTGTCGAAGGTGGTAACCAGGAATGAGTTGACAAAGATCAGGATTCACATGAATAAAGGTAAAATCTTCTTTACATAGCTTCAATTACTTGGTGTTGGGTTGTTCCTTCTCCTGACTGCCTTTTTATACCTGTGTAACTATAGGAACAGAGAGTACTGTAGCGGATAAAAAACAGAAAGAAGCCGACATTTTGAAAGGGTTACTTTTGAGGCAAGGGTCAAAGGGGGTGAAGCCAACGGACCCCAAACAGAAGACCCCTGGGGACAAAAGTAAGGGGCCCATGAAAGGAGATCCAAAGAAGACCCCTGAAAAGGGGGGCGAGCAAACAAAGTGCCCCAAGGCTAAGGGCATTTTCTTCAAGGAGGTGCCCAGGGAGGAGACACAGAAGCGTCTCCCAAAAGGTGACTTTGCCCAGACAAAAGATAAGGGCAAAAAGCCCTTGGAGGACAGACAAGAAAAGGTGAGGAAGAAGAAGAAGACTAACTCCCTTCCTCGCCCTGTAGATAAGCAATCCAAAGATGTCCCGATCTGTGTGGAAGGCGTCATAGCCACCCAGGTTTCAGGGAGTCAATGGGTTGAGCCTAGGGGAACCCTAGGGGTAGGGAAAACCTAAAAACCTGGGGTCGACGAAGGCTTAAGGTGGGGGCAAAAGGACCCACCTATTTTTGAAATTAAAAACCCTTTTCCTCCAAGTACTGAGACGACGAGGGATTTAGATGCTCTTATAATGAAAGATCTCTCTAAAGAGAAAAGGGAGAATTTCGGCATCTTCTTTCCTTGATGAACTAGGGCAGGGAGGCAGTTTCTCCTGGGGAGAGCAGGGAGAAGGGAAACTTATCTCCTGAGGAAGCACTTGAATCCATGAGCGTTCACGCCAATCAGGTAAGTTATCTTTGTCTTTGAAATCCAAGTAAATATTTAATAAATTATTTAATAAATTCTTGTATAGTTGACTGACCAGTGCTTTGCCAATGCAAAGTGCCTTTGTCTTGGACATGTTCATAGAAGACTTCAAGAATGCCATCATCGTCCGACAAAAGGTCATCGATACGACAAAGACATTGGAGAAGAAAGCTCAGGAAGCCATCTCTCTGGCTCGGGAAAGCGCTTTCAAGGAAAGGGAGGAGTTGATGACCAGGATCTCTGGTCTAGAGGGACAGCGGGATTATCTTCTCTAGGAGAAATCCCAGTGGACTCAGAAGGAGGAAGCCTACAAAGAAAAACTATCAAAGGTGGATACTCAGGTTCAGGCACTGGAGAAAGGAAGAGTAAATACTGAGAAGGCCAAGCAGAAAACTGAAGGTCAATACAAGAAGCTGAATGACCTTTACCGGGCTTTGAAGAATGAGGATGACCAGTTGAAAGAGCATAATTCCAGGGTCATTATAGAGTATGAAGAGATGAAAGGAAGACTCAACAGCATCCGGGAGGAGTATAAGTCCCTGGAAGAAGTAAACAGAACTCTGCAGCACTGTATTGATGAATAGTCTCAGAAGTTATAGGCTGTACCGTCCCAACTCGAAGCCCAGTATGACCAAGGGGTAGATAAAGGCATTGACCTGACCAGTTGCCTCTTTCTCCAGGAATACCCATACCTGGACCTGTGCTGGCTTTTCAACCAACTAGGTTGCAACGTCCTATGTACTTCAGGGACATCTGCTGCGAGGAGCTCCGTGAGACTCTGACCCAAGAGACAACAAAGGCTGCTGATGAAGGAGAGCCAACTGATGAAGAGAGAGAGACCCCCCCTTCCAAGGAAAAAGTAGGAGAAGACACCCTTGCCCTTGCCACAAGCCAAACGGGTGGAGACGTTCGCCTTTCACCCCGGGTCGAAGACCAGGTGGTAGAATTATTTGAGTAGAGGACAGAGACTCTTTAGTATACAATTTTTAGAATTTAGAATTCTTTGTATAGTTTGTAAATTCCCTGACCCCATTATATATGTATCCTCATTTTCAATTATACACATGTATACTTTTATTCTAATCAATAAAGAGATACAATTTGCTTTTGATTCTTCTTTTTGCAAGTATCTTTTTTCTTTTCACTACTTCCATGACTTGATAATAAACTAACTTAACAAATTCACTAACCTTTTAAAAATGGTCGTGAATCCTTAAGGGTCAGGTATCTTTTCAAAAGGGAGGTTTGGGTGGGGGGTCTTCAAAAGTCTTTAAGTCTTCAACATTCTTACTTAAATTCGATCAGGATATATCACGATTCACTCGATCAGGTTTTAATCACTTAGGGATGCCTAATGTGGCCAAAGACTTATGACACCTGAGACGAATTATAAATTGCTAAGTATTAAGGGATTTTTAGGGTATATAGCCAACCTTAGCCTTAGACTTACCTGACCCGACCAGGGTTTACCACGCCTTGCCACGAATCAGGTCTTAGATGGATAAGATGCCCGATTCAGGTCAAGGGCTTACGGCACCTGGGTCAAGTAGGATTTTAAAATTCGTTAAGTGTTAAGGGATTTTAAGGGATATAGTCAACCTTAACCTTAATTTTACCTTACCCGACCAGGGTTTACCACGCCTTGTCACGAATCATGTTTTAGACGTATAGGATGCCTAATCCGGATCAAGAGCTTACGATACCTGGAGCAAGTAAAATTTTAAAATTCGCTAAGTGTTAAGAGATTTAAGGCATATAGCCAACCTTAACCTTAGATTTACCTTACCCGGTCAGGGTTTACCACGTCTTATCACGAATCAGGTCTTATACGCATAAGATGCCTAATCCAGGTTAAGGGCTTACGACACCTGGGATGGATAGGATTTTAATAGACCTGACCCAGCCAGGGTTTACCACGCCTTATCACGAACCAGGTCTTAGACGCATAGGATGCTTGATCCGGGTTAAAGGCTTACGGCACTTGGAACGGATAGAATTTTAAGATTCGCTAAGTGTTAAGGGATTTTAGGGCATCCAGTCAACCTTAACCTTAGATTTAAGTCAAAAGCAAATTTTAAAGAAATACTAAAAGATACTTGAACACTTTTCTTTTTATTTATAAATGAATACTTAATCTAAAGAGTGTTAAAAGTTTACAATTCGACCCGCCTGAGGAGGAGTTCTCTCATGGATAATATTTCCTTAACATCTCCGCGTGCCAGGCTTTACTGAGGATGCTGCCATCTGGCCCGGCCAACTTGTAGGTTTCTGGCCTGACTGCCCTGATCACTTGATACGGTCCTTCCTAATTAGCACCCGGGGACTCTTTTGATGCTACTCGGGTATTAAGGGTGATCCTTTTAAGGACGAGGTCACCTTCCATGAAAGAATAGGGTCCAACCTTCCAGTTGTAAAACCTGGATACCTTTTGTTGATGGACAACTGTCCTGATCAAAGCGCGATCCCTAGCTTCCTCTCACAGGTCCGAATCAAGATGCATGACTTGCTAATTTTCTTCTTCACTAAAATGAGAAGTGCAGAAAGCTGGAATGTCCATTTCAGCTCGAGTCACTGCTTCAAACCCGTAGGCCAGAAGTAGGGAGTCTCCCTCGTGGCTACCTTTGCAGTGATCTAGTAAACCCATAGAACTTCGAGGAGTTCATCTGCCCAGACTCCCTTTCTCTCACCTAACTTCTTTTTGAGTAGTTTTTTAATGATCTTGTTGATTGCCATAACCTCACACACAGTCTTTGCCATAGCTCTATATTCTTACTCTGCACCCGATAGGGACACTACATTCTGCTTCTTACTCTTTCAGGATATCAAATTTCCTCCAACAAATATATAATAACCTGTAGTGGATTTCCTATCAATCTTGGATCCTGCCCAATCTGCATCTGATAAACATTCAATATTCATACGGTCAAAATTCTTATATAGTATACCATGTCCAGGGGCCCTTTTTAAATAGTATAAAATTCTGTTTACAGTTGTCCAACGGTTAACTGTTGGAGAAAATATAAATCGGCTCACAACACTGACAAAATACGCTATATCGGATCAAGTGATTATAAGATAATTCAATTTTTCCACAAGCCTCCTGTACCTTTCTGGATCATCAAATAATTTATCATTCTCTTCCCGTGTAAGTTATAAGTTAGGATTCATTGGTGTCTTACATGGTTCAGCCCCTAATCTTCCCATTTCCCTTGGTAGGTTAAGAACATACTTCTTTTGAGATAAGAAGATTTCCTTTTTGCTTCTTATAACTTCAATACCCAAGAAATATTTTAACAACCCCAAATTTTTAGTCTAAAATTTGGTCTGAAGATAAGATTTAAGAGTTGAAATTCCCCTGCGTCACTACCAGTAATAACAATATCATCAATATATACGACCAAAAGAATAATACCAGCCTTGGAACATTTATAAAACACTGTGTGATCATACTTGCTTTTTTTCATTCCAAATTATCGAACAGCCTCACTAAATTTCCCAAACCCAGCAATAAGGCTTTGCTTTAAACCATACAAAGATTTTCGAAGGCAACATACCTTCTCATGCTCCCCCTGAGCAACAAACCCAAGTGGTTGCTCCATGTAAACTTCCTCCCTAAGATTACTATGTAAGAAGACATTTTTGATATCAAGCTGATGGAGGGGCCAATCATAAGTTGCTGCTAAGGAGATAAACAATCGAACAGATGTTAATTGAGCTACTGGAAAGAATGTATAAGAATAATCCACACCATAAGTTTAGGCATATCCCTTAGCAATAAGACAGGCTTTCAAGCGATCGCTGATCCATCAAGGTTGACTTTAATTGCAAATATCCATTTATAACCAATGGCCTTCTTCCCAACAGATAAGTCTACCGGATCCCACGTACCATTACTATTTAAGACATTGATCTCTTCTACCATAGCATTACGCCAACCAGGATGAGATAAAGCGGCTCGTGTAGTGGTGGGTTATGACACAGAGTCTAAAGAAGAAATAAAAGATATAGTAGAAGATGATAAATGAGCATAAGAAACAAATGAAGAAATAGGATGATGAGTACATTGACGTTTACCTTTTCGAAGAGCAATAGGAAGGTCAAGATTACTATGGACAGGATATGAGGATGAAGACTTTGGTATAGGACATAGATCGGACAAAGCAACGTCAGTCTGGTTGTGGCGTCGTGTATAGACTTTGTCATAGGGAATGATACCAGTATTCGAAGGCACATGATTTTTAGTGGTTGGAGATGAAGCATCTATAGTAGTAGTAGCAGATGAAATGGGGTAGATTAATAAATCATTCTTCTCTTTCTGATCCACAGATATAGAAGATGCAGGAAAAAAAGGAGTACTTTCTAAGAAAGTAACATCAGCGGATACAAGATATTGATTAAGGATAGTACTAAAACTCCTATATCCTTTTTAAGATGAGAGTAGTCAAGGAAAACACATTTTAAAGGTTTTGGATCTAATTTTGTGACTTGAGGACGAACATCCCGAACAAAGCAAGTGCTATCAAATATTCATGGTGGAATTTGAAAAACAGACTTAATTAGAAATAGTACACTATATGGTATGCCACTGCTGAGAACAGAGAATGGCATGCGGTTAATAAGAAAGCATGCTGTGGAAACTGCATCTGCCCAGAACTTTTTTGGAACGTTCAATTGAAACAAAAGAGCACGGGCAATCTCAAGAAGATGTCTGTTTTTTCTTTCAGCTACCCCATTTTGTGAAGGTGTATCCGCACAAGACGATTGATGTAAAATTCCATTATGAGTCATATAAGACTGAAAAGAATTAGAAAAATATTTTTTGGTATTATCACTCCTTAATGTATGAACAGGAATACTAAAATGATTTTTAATTTCAACATAAAAAACAGAGAAATGAGAAAACACTTCAGAATGGTTTTTCATTAAATGTAACCACGTCATACGAAAAAAATCGTCAATAAAAGTTACAAATTATCGAAACCCATTTTAAGATGTAACTGGACAAGGACCCAAACATCAAAATGAACTAACTCAAAAGGGCTATTAGCCCGTTTATTAACTCTAGGACTAAATAATGATACTTTGCAAACTGACATGACTCACACTCTAAAGAGGATACATCATGAAACTGAGAACACATTCTCTTTAGGGTAGGAAGAGAAGGATGTCCCAACTGACAATATGCATCAAATGGAGTAAGGATACTTGAACGAGCAGCAGATTTTGGTATCGGCGTGTCAAGGATGTAAAGGCCATCAAATACATATCCTCTACCAATAATTCTCTTCATCAACAGATCTTGAAAAATACAATGGTTAGGAAAGAATGAGATACTACAACTTAAGGCACGGGTAAGTTGGCTTACAGAAATTAAGTTAAAAGCAAACTTAGGTAAATGTAATACAGATGATAAGGAAAGTAGAGGTGTCGAGTGAACTGTACCCAGACCAAGGACACGTGAGGTTGACCCATTTGTTAAAGTAACAGGTAAAGACGATGTAGTTGACTGGAAAGTAGAAAAGAGACTAGGATTACCTGTCATATGGTCTGTGGCACCAGAATCAATGACCTATTGTAAGGAAGAGGAGATAAGACAAGAGGTAGGGTTACCTGACTTAGCAAGAGCAGTAATTGGGGTAGAAGATTGTTTTAACAACTTTTGATATTGTGTGAACTTAGCGAACTCATCTGCAGAAACCTGAAGTCTTTTTCGAAGATGTGTTCGGTGTAGCGTTGGCATTTGCAACCTTGGCTGACTGGACTCTTGCTACTTTATTCTGTAACTTCTTTCAGGTTCACTTTGTATGGCCTGGTCATGACAATAATAGCATATAACCCCACTAGAATCCTGATTACGATTGTTCGATCCTCCTCCTTTGTTTCTGTTATGATGATTGTTTTCATTTCCACTATTATGACTAATCAGTGTACTATTGGGTTGGACTTATAGAAAACTTTCTGTTTGTAGTACTCTAGTGACTGTCTCTTGGAAGGAAGAAATCTTATATTCAGATAGAATCTGGGATTTAGCTATCTCAAATTCTGATGGAAGACTAGCAAGGAAGCTCATTATAGCTATCTCTTCTCTTTGAGACTGTTGAACTTTTATGTCAGTATTGAAAGGTAACAAAACATTAAGTTCCTCATAGATCTTCTTAAACTCCATAAAATATGCAGTAAAAGATTTGTCTTGTTTTTCTACTCAACAAATGCCTTGCATACCTCTTACATACAAGATATATTTCTTTTGCTAGAAAACAGAAACTCTAGATACTTCATTAGCTCTTTAACAAATTCACAGTGATTAATCAAACTGATTATTTCATTGTCTATGGAGTTTTGAATCTACAGAAATAGTCGGGCATCATCCTTCATCCACACTCGTCGCTTGTCATCCTTGTTAGGTGGATTGGAATTAAGATGATCATCTTTCTCTATACTCCTCAAATAAATCCTAACACTCTTACTCCACTCCAAATAATTCTAACTATTAAACTTATGTTCAGTGATTTTTGACATTAACAGAACCCTATCAGTAACAATAATTGACTTTTGATCGGCCATATCAACAGCCACATGTAAGAAGTTGCACTAGATACACAATAACTTCCAAGTGGATCACACAAAGAACAAATAACAACCAGGAGTCACAATAAACAAACAACTAGAGGGCTCAGACAGGAACACAGGAGAAAAAACACACCATAGATCAAAACTAGGTTCTCAGATCATGAGAACAAGGCTACTACCACGTCATAAACAGGAAGTTGACCAAGCTCAGAATGCCGGAGCAGGTATCACCATTAGACACGCCTCCACGTGCCGGCTCATGTGGCGGAGAGTAGGTCGTTTTGGTGGCGCGTGAGCTTTATGCACGGCTTCTTTGGTGGTTGTACTTTAGGGATGGGCCGGTCTTTCAGTGATGCTCCTCTTTAACCTGGCAGTGATACCAAAATATCACTCTCTAAAGTGATCTACGAAACCCTAGCCACCACCAACACTGCTCTTTAGGGCAGCTCTAATACCATGTAAGCATAAACAATGTAAGCACAAATACAGATACTTTCTGGAGAAGAAAATATTTCATATATTACATGTAGTAAAGGTTTATATTTATATACAAGAGTTAGACCTATAATAGGAAATTATATAACTCCTAAATTCAATCTAATTATTACATATATTTACATTCTAATTTAAACTACATTCCATAAACAATATATAGTGAATGTGGTTTAACAAGCTGGGGTGAGTACTATCTTTACAAATCCAATATAACCTGACAGTTCTTTTGGTGGAAAGTACTTGAATTTTTTTGTTTATCTACATTTCAACACTGATATTTGGGAGATTATTGAACATGCTCATCGCTAATGACATGTTGCTGATTTCTAATGACTATCTTTGTTAAATTACTACCCTTTCAGGGGGATACAAAGATGCTTATATTGCAAGTAATACCAGGAGTGAAAAAAATTTTATCCAATAAGGAATCTTTGGCTTCCTGAGATGTTGCTATATTTGTCTCTGACAGGTGAGTTTAACACACTAGATTTATTAGCATAAGTTGCTAGATAGTTCTTGTATCCAAAAAGATGATATGAAGATATCATTTACTGTTGGGTTACTGTGTGACTGTTAGTTTACAAATTTCTTTACTATAATTTATTAGGTTTCCCTTCTGTAGTGGAGTTGTATGTCCAGAATGCCAGAATTAAGTGATGTATCATACTTTTCTATTAGTGTTTCATGGTGTTTGGTGGTTTAGCATATGTTTGTGTATAATATTTAATTTCTTTTTCCTCTTGATTTGTTGTTGCTGAAAAGTTGTTATATCGTGGTATATTATTCTCTTTGAAAATTCAAATAGGATGAAATAAATTATTTTTTAATTTCCAGCTCAGATGAATATTAATGGGGAAAAACAAAGGAAATGTTAATGGAGATTGCCAGGCTAGGCGAAGATTGTGGTTATGGCATTCCATGCCTACCTACTGCAGCAAAAGATGACCTGAAACTTTATACAATTGCAGTACAAGATTCAGCCAGGGTTGACACCTTTTTACTGGCTAGCTTGCCTTTGCATACTCAAAAGTCATACATGTGACTGAATGACTGTTTTTCCTAGAAAAATTGATAAATAATTTTTTGTGGAGAAGATACACTGACTCTTTGAAATTATGCTCTTTAGGTTAGTCACGGCTGGGTATAAAGCCCCAATACCCATACACATGAAAATAAGAGATCCAAATAATATATTTAACAAAATTATAACTGCAGCTGAACGGCATTTGAGCATTCCTGAAACTGAGACTGCGAAGAAAAGAAAGTGCTATCGTCACCTTGTTAGTAACTCACTTGTGTTTGTTTCTAGTATGTTAGTTACTCTCTCATTCCCAATATCCTGCACATTCATTTTGCTAATATGATGTTGGTGACTGGGTTCCTTGTTCATATTTATAGTTGGAGCCGCCGTTGCTGTGATTCGACTAGCAGCTTAATGAGCCTATGCTGCACGGAGGAATACTTCTGGTTAGATTGGGATTCATCTTCTCGGTAAAAAAATAAAGAGGTAGTGGTCTTTGGGCTTTAGTCAACTGGTGTTTGCTGTCTCTGAAACTTCAATAAATTATGGGCTTTCTATGGGTCCGTTCAACTTTGCACTCACTATTGTCATAAAACATGTGTATAGCATCCGTTGCGTTGCGTGTAGTTTGGTAGTTTTATTTTGGGATATTTATGTTGGTCTTGGATTTGAATCTTTGGGAATGTATCCAGATGTAAGAACCTGGTGTAGTCCGATTTTATCTGACCGTTTGGTACCGCCTATCAAAGGCTAAGTTGAACACCTATTTGATTAAGGACCTGGGCTCCGTCTCGATAAATCTACTCAAGGATAATCGAAGGCCTGAATCCTCTTGACAGAGTCTCCCAAAACGTTGACTTACAGTCGGAGTTTCCGGGTTTTTAAAAACAAAAAAAAGTGTATATAAATTTTCTACTTTTCCTTTTGCGAGGCCAGAGATATATCTTACACCTTTACATCATTGACATTTAGATTCGCCTTTCCTTCGTACTGAAATTGTCCCCTTTTTATTTAAAAATTTTGTAAACCACGCAGGTTGTGGTACTATCAACCCAATGGTATTTATGCCGTTGGTCTATTTGAAATGTCTGGGATTATACGAGTACATTTTCGAACAATTTTGCTGCAATGTCCACCGCAATTGTTGATATTACATATGAAATGACTAAAGTGGTGCCAGCTATCAAGCAAGTGCCCGTTTGGGGATTAATTAGGTGCTCTTTTTTCTATTTATTATTTATAATTTTTTGGCTTAGGCTACAGTATTCTTCACTGTGGACTGGAGCAAAATTGGCTACTGGGAAAGGTGGCAGTTTTAGGGCAGAGCTTATAGCACCTAACAAATCAAGGGAATGCAACCGTTTTTAACTGTAGATTGATTAAAAATCTTGGATAGGTGACGATCCAAATCTATGAAATATGAATCTTATATTTGCATTAAATCTAGATGGATGTAATATATGTACACTCTATTGTAGCTATGTCCTGATTTCGAGTTTAGATTTATTATCTTAAGCAATTACCATTCTGTCCGAGCAAGAAACATGCCATCTTGATGTCATGCAAAGGAACCAATGATGTTGGGAAGGGCTCTTTCTTAAAAAACGAAAAGGGAGTTTTGAGCTTTACTTTTAGTGTTTGATTGTTTTTAGTGTTTAATGTGCATGTACCTGCTAAACTTATTCTTCTAATTTCTCAATTGCCCATATTTACATTTACGGTTAGTGATTCTATTAACAATTGTGAAGGAAAGTTACATCCTATCGATTTCAATTGCTACTCACAAATCCAAAATGTCAGAGATATACAAATAATTCATAATTTTTTATTTTATTTTGTTTTTTGGTAGTCAAGATGTGCGAATAGGAAAATTTGATGCGCGTGACCAAAGATGTGGCCATGCTTTCAAATATTGTTATACTGTACAGTGTCTGTAGTGGCGTTTCGACAAAAGGGTAAAGAGCCGGAACTTGTACTTGTTAGGCTGCCCGAGGCTTGATCAAAGATTGTTGATTTTAGAATATCTTTCCTGTATGGTAAGAAATGAAGCAACATAGCATCACCGAACCATTAACCCCAAATTCTGTTAGTGGCTATTGGATATGATGTGCCATTAAGCATGTCGCTCGACCCACATCACTAAGGATACATAAATCTAGAGCAGCTGCTGATATTCAAATACATTTTGTCTCCAAATATTTGAATCATTGAAAATAAAAAGCTCAGAAGAATAGCACCTCAGTTTGAGAAGAAAGGAAGAAATAGAGAAGAGGTACTGATTACTGAATGGAAGATCTTCTTCGGAGATGTTGTCAAGTTTAAATTTTCCATTTTTTCTATGGGTCATTAAAAGATGAACCGTTTGATGTGAAAGGATAGGATTTTGTGAGATCAACATAGGTGGATTTGCTAAAGAAGATCTCATATACATGTAGCCATCAAATCACCACCACCACACAGACTGTCTCTCTCTCTCCCTGGCCTGACCAAATCTACCAGCAAATTAAAGTCTGTTTTTCACCTCACAATTCACAAATTGGCAGTGCAATATTTTCTCGCGTGCTTTTGGACTGGTTTCTACTTGCTTCTTGCATCATAGCTATCTTTTGGATTATTTCCTATTTCCATCATGGCTCAAAGAAATAGAGCAAGGGCAAGGGCTCACATGTTGTAACCCTAGAGATTTCTCCTACCAAAATCCATTACTAATACAAGAAATAATTCATTGAGTCCACTTTTGCTCGAAACTTCGAAAATCAAAACCTAGAATTATAGTAAATAATTACTACCTAATAACAATATACCCCTAGTATGAAATTCAAAGACAACTTGTTTAGCTGGTAGGAAACATGGACGGTTGGGATTCCTCAAGGAAATGATAAATTGGTTCCATGTTATAATCAATCGATTGAGCGGACCACATCTAATGATCGAAACGAAGACATAAAATTAAAATGGTTGCTCTTTGTCTTTGGTGAAATATAATTCATTTTTATTCCGATAAAAAAATTTATACATGAATAATTGAAAAAAGACAAGAAGTCTCATCATTATATTTCCTACAGAAAAGAGCAGATATCAAGAATCTCATGGTAATACGAGTGTGGGTCCTGGTCTGATACCGTCTTGGATACTCTGAAATCCTATATCTTCACTTGTCAAACATGCACCATATATAATTTGGACATAGTCACCTTCTCTGTTATGAATTTGTGATTTTCACCAAATATTTACCTGCATGGAATGGATCATGATGTAATTCCGTAGATCAAGCATAAAGAAATTAGCATATCGCAGATCTTCTTGTCTACCTGTATTTTCTTTTATTGATTATGTCCACGTTATAGAGAAAGCATGGAGCGTGACATAGTATCACATATATAGATGTCATATATATACACATGCATGTATATATGGCTTCAAAAATTTTATGATGTGTTAAAGTTTAAGGAGTTGCATGCAACAAGAAGCCTGCAAATGCACTGATATCGTTAGGTTTTGATATTGGTCTTTATTGATATTCTTGCCATGGAGGATAATCCTCTAAGGTTAACGACAAATGTTTTCGAATTTTAAGTGTTTGAGAATTTCTAAATCGATGCACCAGTTTAAATGTCCACAACATCCGAATCTTTGAACAGAGCAATAAAGGTAAGAGAATCCATTGTATTAGGCTGATGACATGGATCTCCAAGAATAATAATATAGGGAGGGTAACGTAGGAAAGCAAACAAAGTGCTCTTGTGGAATTAATCATCCGAGTGTATATTTCTGGAGAAAAATGAAGTCGAACACGTAGTAGAATTTGGAAGGCCACAAAAAATGGTGCGGGAGATAAAATCTTGGCGTTGGCATGATGAGCCCGACCAATAGCCATGTCGTCTCTCGCGGGAATGGGAATGCTGAATGCGGTCCTCTTCATTAATTATGTTACGTTTTGTGTGTGTATGCGGTGCCGTTTTCAGGTGCAACAGATTTGTCCTTTACACAAAATCGAGAACGACAGCTCAACCCTAGCTAGCTTTGCTATCGTGTATAAAGTAGAGAGAATATATTATATTATTAGAGCACTAAATGTCAACAACATATATATGTATAACACAGAGAATATATATATATATATATTTATATTTATATTTTAAAAAGGAGAGAATAAGTCAATAATATGACACGCTTTCGTGAGTTTAATTGATGGGTTTTATTTGTGTCCAAGGTTGGGTGGACAATGTAGTGGCGTTTATTTGGTATTTAGCTTTGAATGTCTTTGGAATTGGATAATCGATTATCCTTTCGTTAGTTGGTGATTGATGATGTGGATTTGTTGACCCAACAAAAACTAGCTTTTCCACATCATTTTAATATTATCTGTTCCACGAGACGAGAATGTTAAATTCTATTTCCTATTTGGATACGTCAGCGGCACGAGCTGGTTAGTTAAGCTATCTCCTTCTTGCATGCTTGCCAATGGAGTTAACTATCTTGCATCATCTCAGCCTTCCCAAATATTGAGGAGGCATGCTGTCCCCCGTGGATACCATTTTGTCTTCAAGGGGAAGGTGGTGTGAATTTGAATACCAACATTACATCGCCCTGTTATGATTGATCAATTACAGGACATGCATGATGACTAAGAGACCACCATATCCTTTATTTCATTCTCTTTTGCTATACGTGAGATCATATAGATTATATATATGAGCATCACCCTGCTGCTTGTACAAATAAAGTAATGGTTGTAAGGTCTTAACAAATTGATGATCATATAACAGACACAATGCCATGTATAAATTAGAGAGAAAGAGAGAGAGAGAATCGAAAACTATGTTTAAATCCAGATAATGAGATATATACTAATGATCTCTTAATTAAGTATCCTAGAAGATAAATATTAATTTTGTTTAAAATTATGTTGGTGTTATATTTTGAAAGTAAAGTTAAAAAATTGTTTAATAACATTAATTTTTAATAAAATTTATATATATTTATATGTTAATTAATATTTAATATTTAAAATGCTTATTTTATAATGATAATGACTTACAAATTATCATACTACAATAATATAATATAATCAATACAAAAATAAATAGGTGATAATCTTTGTCAGATCCCAACCCGTAGATTTTATATGTGACAATCGCCATAAATCTCTAGAAGGTACTCAATCACACAGAATAACACTTGTAGGTTTATAAAATATTCATAAAACACTTACAAATCAAACCAACCTTACACCCAAACTTTAAATAAATAAGACAAGGCCATAATCACTTCAATATATGTATGTACACATGAATCAATAAGAACAAATATTCAAATAAAATTCATAGGGATCAAAATATCCCAAAATAAATTTTAAATAGTTATTACAAATCTGTTTGTCGTTCATAATATCCTCATACATAAGAGAGAAAACAAAAATGACTACCAGTGGACTAAGAACTACATAGTGAGTCGACACGACTATACCTGAGCTTTCAATGTCCTGAAGTAATACCACCACCAAGCTCAATCTAGCGCTTACCCTGAAATTGGAAGGTGAGGGGGGTGAGTATACAGAAATATACTCCATGAGTGAACAACGTAAAACATGACTATATATATAAGCATTCACAC
>JAVXUL010000001.1:20127281-20137824 GCA_035590515.1 Trichilia minutiflora
TATTAATTTATAAAAATATTTTAAATATTTTATTATTTATATATTATTAAAAATTTCGTTTTTACGTTTCGTTTTTATATTTTAATTTTTTAAATAGAAAATAATTTTAATTAAAATTATAATTTTGATAACTTTGCTAGGAAGTGCACACTCGGGAGTGTTTACAGGAACACTTGAAGGTGTTCATGGGATATTCTTCCATCTTTTACATTTTCAGTCCAACTCCACAATACATTCTTAGAAAAATATCTATTTTAATCAAATTTACAGAACAAAGATTTATTATTAAACATAATATTTTTATAAATATATATTTATTTTAATAAAATATTTACAACAAAAATTTATTCTTAATAAAATATTTATAATACATCAATAAAATAATAAAATATATTAAATAAAATTTAAAGACAAATCTTAAATATATTAATCAAAAATATTAACGTCAACGAAAATTTTTAAAAGAATTAACGGTAAATGCGATTGCTGAAATGAAAGTTAAATTTTTTTTTGTTATAGATAGGTTAAAATTAAAAATGAATTAGTTTAATGAATATAATTATTATGTATGGATATTTTTATCTTAAAATAGTATATTAAATTATTTTTAAATAAAATTTTATTAAATGACTTTTTTTTTTAATTTTAAATGTGAATGGTAATAATTTTTTATTAAATCTCGTAAATATATGAGATGCAGGGTTGGAATTGACACGAGATCACGAATATAATTTCTTTTGTTTTTCATTTTATGGCAGAGTTTCAAGGTAAAACATGCAATTACCGAGCATGCCTAGATACTAAATTTTCACATGAAGTACTGGTACTGTATTTCTCGGAACATGTCATGTCAAACAGTGAATGTGGCCTCCTTGCACGAGAATACGTGAATTGTGCACTTTGCCATCTGTTATTTAATGTAAAGCATACAGTGTTTTCCACATGCTTGAAAAATTGAGGGTTAGTTACAAGAAAATGAATATTTTTTCTCCGATCTGTCCTTATTAAAAGACTGTCTGTACTTTGATTGAGAACAAAATATAGGGTTGCAATCCTTCTTTTAACTTACCTGTTCAATTGGACGTCATAAGTAAGATCTCCGTTCGATATTTTTTAGAAAAAGCAGAAAAAAGTAGTGGCCACGATCAACTGCTGAAATTTCCTAGTACTATCCATGTGCCAAGTCTTTATTCGTTTTTGTTGTACATGATTAAAATGTTAATTAGATTTCATAGTTAATTATCCAATGACAATTATAAGAATTGTATTCTTTACATATTTTTCCTTTCCTTCCAACAAAGCTAAAAGCATAGAAGAAAGCTGTTCATTTGCCAAATTAAATGGGCAAGTGCATCTATATTTCATCATGTTTGTTCGCCGCAAGCACCTCCCAGTCATTGTTTGATTGATTTGAGATTCACTAACTGTACCTATTTGCTGTTTTGTGACATAATTGATAGCAGGAAAAACTACTGATGTTTTGAAATAAGTAATCTATATCTTTGTTAACAGATTTCTCACTGACAACAACAACCCATTAAGAAATTGGCATATTCATGTTATTTCAACTAACCTTTTTATAGCATCTTGATACAAACTCAGGTATATATTCTCGATGTATGCAATGAAACTGGTTTTCAACAAATTACCCTATAATGCTTCTCTCATAGCGAAATATATCAACTCACATGGGACTCACTACTAAAGTTTCTACTTTGTGTTATTTTTCAGGAGTTACATGAAAATTTTCAGGTTTTTTGTGTTAGTGTTTGTAATCTTATGTTAGCCAATTCTCAGCTTGCACGTAATTTTTTGAATACTAAAACACAAATATAAACAATGCTTTTTAAAATAAGGGTTCTGGAATCGAGAAAGAAGGCTAGTTTGCTAATTTCCATAACGAGGATGACAAGAATTGGTGCGGTGCTGTGCGGCCCTTTGACCTTTTGCCTCTCTCTAAGCCCTAACCATAAATTTTGCTTTCTAATTTTTTTTCAATGTTTGCTTTTTTGGTTTTAGATCGTCCAACCAGTGAAAAAAAGTAGACCCTGCTAAAACCAAGGAAAAGTTGTCCTTGCATCAGCATCAAATCCTCATTGCTATTGGGTCCCCAATGCAAACCCTAAAAAGTCAGGTCTCCCCCAGTCCCACATTAACTTTTCCTTTCTCTTTTCGCATGTTTATTTGTATCACCTTTACAGTCTTTACCAAAGAAGATGGAATCATATTGATGGCTTACATAAACATTTCAACAATCACAACAAAGCACAGCATCGCAACTTTTGATTACATTACTATGCTAATGCTAATGCTAATGCTAATGCTAATGCCACTCCCTTTTTTCCTCCATTCTTTCATTTCATACTTGTTTACTAAAAACAGTTCATATGTATATATGTCGAATGGCTATTGATCGATGTATTGTATCATTGTTAATAAATTATAAGAAACAGACGACAAACTTTATGGACGGTATAAAACAAAGATTGATATCGTTGTTGATGCTTAAACTTTCCAAATGTCGTTGTAGCATTTTCTTGGAATCTCAACTTGCACTCACTATTTAATAATATCTTCATTCTTATTAGATATTTTAATGGCTAACTGTTTCTTTAAAAAAAGGAAAGTTTCATTCTTACGAGTCCCAAGTAAATGGTGCAAAATCCCTCATATAGTATAGTTAGCATGAGTATTGATGATTTTAATATAATATGCTAGGTCAAAATTTTATATTAATCAATTACCACCACTATTGAAGTCTGAAGAATGAAGATATAATTATGTCAAAGATCGTCCATTCATAAAAATAAACTAGACAAAGAGAACAAACTTTTAATAAATTTTAATTCCTAGCTTAAGGATAACGTAATAATAATGCTTTTACTCCTTGAATACCACCTTACGAATAATTATTCCATTTTGTTAAATAATATAAATTTAAAGCATGTTTCATCATTCATTTTATTAAAAAATTTAAAATATTCATGTAGTGAAATCACTGCATGGTTTACTTAATTTTTTAAATGGAAGGAACAATAACTAAAATATTTGATAAATGTATGCTAATAATAATAATAATAAAAGAAATTATTGAATATATAAACTATGTTGCTCTTACCGAAGAAAAAAAGGTTACAACCCCCCAATACAGAAGCACACCCTCCATCTCAATACGCAAACGTATTACAGGAGAAATGATACCCATAGAAATAAAATTCGTGTCAATTTCATGATACATGAAGATTTTGAATTTCAACTTGGAGCTTTTGAAGCTTTTCCTGCACATTTGATAATTCATCTTGAATCTTTAAAAGGTTGTCTAGTCTATGCTGTGCTGCATCCTGATAAGGCCTGCCTATGTTTTTAACGAAATTTTCCAGACAACTAATAGTTTCCTGGAGATCTTTCTGCATGGCTTCTTCAACTTCACGTGCAAACCCATCTGCAATCCTGGTCACTTTATCTATTACCCTTCGCCTGCGGTATGGAAAATTTGCAACTGCTATATACCTATTAAAACAAACATTTATTACAAGAAAAACAATTTAATGATGTCCATGCCATGCTTAGGCAATCAAAATATGAACTATTAAAAGGGAAGAAGAATCAAATGGGAAATGATACAGTACCCTCCAGCTGAACAAAGGCCCAGAGCAAGTAGGTCTTCCAAAGTAGTAGGCAGTACAGATGTTAGGAGCGAAGCAGAAAAACCAGCAGCTCCTAGGCTACCAAATGTCCCCAAGAACTGGGATAAAGACAATATTTTCTTCAGGTTGACTGAATCAGAACTATAGTAGGATAAAATATTTGTGGGATGGGAAAAAAAATCCAAAAATAACATAAAGAACAAGACAGACTGCCTAATATTTCACTGGGCATCATCAGTAGTCATTCACTCAAATAAAATGTTAGTCACAAAAAATTGAAGAAATTGAGGTGTTTAAAATGGAAAATGATGGCTTAAGATGAAGGACAAGACAATTTTAACTCACCACTTCACGAATTTCTTGCTCAAACAATTTAGCAGTAGCACTGGCACTGAAGTCATCTATAACTCTCAAACTGTATTCATCTACTTTTTTCACCAATTCACAGGTGTCCGGATAAACCTGAGTTTCCGGATAGACAAGAAAAGGCCATCTATTTTCAAAAGTTTCCTTGTACCGTCTCCCTTCGTGAACATTCTTTGATTCTAACCACATCGTATATTCTCCAAGTAATTTCTGTATGTCAAAATGATATTAAAAAGAAAAAATAAGAATTGAGCCGGAGATGTAACTCCATACATAGCAAAGCACAAAGATCCCAAGGAAAATAATCAGCATAAAAAGTTTTAGTTAATCTCCAAAACGATGCAACTAAAAAGATGAAAATTTCCAATACTTGCACCCAACAGATCAATGGTAGGACCTGCTTAGTTCTAACACCACAGTTTTAGGGAATTCCTACAGCAATCCGTAGGAAAATGACTTCTATGGGAAAAAATACAGTTACCAGAACTCATCAATGAAAACCTAACCACATACAAGTCACTGTGGGCTCAACTCCTATCCTATCCTAAATCAGTTAAAGACACAACTTACTCGTGCATCTAAGAGTGCAGGACCAATTATCTCATGCTGAATCCGTGAGGTTGCAGGTACTGTGGCAGATTTCTCCCCTCTAAGTATATACGAGGCAACTAGATCAAGATTTGATAACTGCAAAGTAGATTCGACGAGCTTCACAACATGTGATTTTGTAGCATCAATCTGCGATTTAGTACACAAAGGTAATCAATTAACAAACATAATGTAACAAATGCTTGCAATTTACCGATCTCAGAATATTATATTATAAAAAACTATACCAGCGATAAAGTTTGTCTTCTCCAAGAGATGCTACCACTTTCCATCTTCATAGCATATTCTTTGACACTGTCAACCATTTTATTTGCCAAGGTCAACTCCTCCTTGGCATCTTGGCAATCTTTTCTCACAAGAATTTCACAGGAAGAAAGCAAACGTTCAGCAATTCCAATTGGTGTTTCAAGTTTAAGCTTTATTCTCTCCTTTCCAGTGCTCGTTGATCCATCTAAAAAGCTATACAAGAAATTTTCAAATTTTTCAAAGCTGTTGATTCTCAAATGAGAATCATTGACTGACAATTCACTGTGATCTCTTCCAACAGCAGAAGTGGAAAGTTTAGCTTGCAGGGCAGATCGTGCAGACACTGGGTATACGGTTACATTTTCCATATTCAGTAATTTCCTTGTATTGTCCTTAATAAATGACATTGCTTCTTCAAGCTGCATCAAATCAGGAAACTACAATTAAAGAACACTCGATCATTGCTTTAGAAGTTCCGGTTGATAATGCAATCTACTTAGGAGTCTCACTCTAAGAAAATCAACAATAAATACAAACAAGAAGCATATGTAAACCTCAAAAGTATTCTGATAGAGATCCGATTTATTCAACACAAACACAACTTTCTTCTTCCACTGTTGAGTATAACGAAGAAAAGCAACCTGAAAAACATTAAAGGAACAAAACTGAGATCAGTTCTTAGAATAATTTAACATTTAATGATGAGTAAGACTTCTACACAAGCTACGCCTGAAGGTGATATCTAATTAATCCAACCACAAGAACTTTAAATGAAGCATCAACGTGATTGTATCTAATACCTAAGTGAAGAATGTTGAGGAATCACTGACAAAGAATTTAGTAGTGCATAATTCAATTAATTCTTGTAAAGACTAACAAGAGTTGTTACCATAGAAGCCATAATAAACCAAGATAGATTAGTGCATTTTTTTCAGAAGTACAAAAGATTTAATTGCATGCCTCCACATTGACAAGTGAAACTAATCATACCTCACTCTCCGTCAGAGGCCGATCAGCAGAAACAACAAAAAGAACCAATTCTGCACGAGGTACAAATTCCTCAGTAAGGCGTTGTTGCCTTTGTAGAATCACATTAGTGCCCGGGGTATCAACTATACTCATCTGATTTCAAATAGATTGAAATAAATTAATTTCATCAAGTAAAGTAGTCGTTACCATAAACATGCACATAGATCTGTTTCTATTAAACCACTGCACTTGAGAATAATCTTTAATTTATTTATGCCTTCCTCAGTAATGCTTAATACGAGTTTCATTGCTAAAATGCTCATGCTAAAATTTATTCTACATACTCTCATGCTTTTTCTTTCTGAGGCCTTCAGTCTACAGCAGCCCCATAAGTTAATCACATGACCACGTAATATACAGTCTCTTGATGCAGCTTCAAATTTATCAGTTTAATTGACAAAGCAAAGCTAAAATTGAAAAACTAAATTTCAGAGACAAGTCTGAATTTTATATGAAATAAGATAAAAGACAACTAAACTTCACTCAACACCCCCACCCACCCCACCCCACCCCACATTGTAGAATCTTCACCAATTTAATTAGAAAGTAACTAGCGCGTCACATTGAAAGAAAGAGTGTAGAAATAACATAACACGTAAGATCAGAATTTGGGCTTTTTCAAATAAAGCAAATCATAAAGAGTGTACAAATAACATAAAACGTAAGATCAGAATTTGAGCTTTTTCAAATAAAGCAAATCATCATACTGTTTGGATATGTGCACATACCCATGTCTCCTAAATCCACTAGAAAAGCTTATTGAAAAGTTAACAGGCATGATCCATATAATAAAACTGTAAAATCCTTCTAGCAAAAACAAAGAAATGCAGGGAACAAAAAAGTGCAAACTCTAGGCACAAAATGCTTAATACAATACAGCACACTTTGCAGTCTATAAATGACTATTACAGGACACATGGGAATAGGATATAAATTCTAAATTAATCATAAATACCATGGGGACATTTCAGAACTGTATTCAGGGGCACAAATGAAGAAAAGTCAAAATAACTCACTTCTTTAAGAATGGGGGAAGGAATATAACAGATGTATTGACCATCTGGATGCCTTTCACAACGTTGTTGGTCCCCAGAATCCAGGTCAGAAAAGCGCAAGAAAGTGATCTCATTAGTTGTGGGAACGACCCCCTCCTTGAGGTATCTTTTCCCAAGAAGTGCATTAATAACAGACGATTTACCGGAGTTAAATTCACCCTAGGAGCATGTAAAAAGCTAATGTCATAGAAGAAAATAACATATAAAGAAGCTCTAATAAAGTACATGGAATGAACAAAAAACAACTAATACATAATGCTCAATCATCTCATCACAAAAATAATTTTCTTTAGTGAAGGGTAATTTTTTTTTTTCAAAAAAATTAAAGGAAAAAAACATAACATTTGTGAAAAAATAACAGATATTGTTCTCAATGCCAACATCAACCAGATGAAACTCCACCAGTATTCAACTTAAAGGGACAACACGGTTCAACTTTCTACAATGCATACCCTCAGGGTAGCAGTTCACAGAAGGTAACATTTTCCCCACAAAGGTGCATGGGAGAGAGAGAGAGAGAAAGAGAGAGAGAAGTGCTATCAGATGATAAAGTAAATAAAGAAAAGGAAAAAATATTTTATTGAAGCTAGAATACCAGAATCTGAAATACAAATCTTCAATAAATAATGCCCGTATCGAGAGGACAAGTCTCCAACAATCAATTAATATCAATAACTTCAACACCTCCAAAGAAAATTCTAAACAACTATTTATACTAATATAAAAAATAAAAAAAATGCTAAAATTCATAGAAATGATAATCATGATAGGGGTAATGGATCACCACATCTTCACTAAAGCATATCTTCAATTATCTCCACATTTTTATCATTATCTTTCATATGATAAAGACCCAACAATTGGCACATGAGGACTTGGTCAATTAATACCTCCTCCTTACGTGGCTTCCTTCTAAAATAAGTATGTAAAAGTGGTTTTATGTCATTACTCCCCCCTTGAAAAAACAACTTGTCCTCAAGGCAAAAACCAAGAAATTATCCACCAATGGAAGCAGGAGTTAATATGAGTTCCCAATCTTCATTAATAGGCAAAGGAGCTGGTGGTGTAGTTGAAACTTAACCACAAGCAGGACGTAGCAATGACAAGTGAAAAATGGGGTCAACTTTGGAAGAAACAGGCAATTCCAGCTCATATGCCACAGTTATAATTCGATGAAATTTGTAAGGACCAAAAAATCTAGGAGACAATTTTTCGTATCTGCGCTTAGCAAGTGATCACTATCGATATTGTAGAAAGACAGGTTCACCAACATTGAAACTCAACTTCCTCCACTTAGAATTAGCTTGGGCTTCCATTCGTGATTGAGCTTTATGCATATTCTCTTTTAACAGTTTCAGTATGGCATCACAAAAGAACTGTTCTTCAAGGTCAGTAATATGGGTTTCACCCAAGACATAGAGATGGAGAGCTGGTAAATCCCGTTCATAGACAGCCTTGAATGGTGTAGTGCCCGTAGAAGAATGGAAATCCATGTTAAATGAATATTCAGCCCAGGGAATGAACTTATGCCACGATTGTGGTTGTTCATGTGCAAAACACCGTGGATAAGCTTCCGAGCATCTATTGACAACCTTTGTCTGTCCATCAGATTGAGGATAATAGGTGGTGGTGCTCATTCTAAGGCGTGTGTGGCTAAGTTTGAAAAGTTCCTACTAGAAATTACTCAGAAAAAATAACATCCCTATCAGAAACCATAGACCATGGAATATTGTGGAGGTGCACTATCTCCCTACAAAAAATGGTAGCCACAATTTTTGCAGTAAATGGGTGAGATAAAGGGATAAAAAAAGAGTATTAGCTCACACGATCTATGACAATAAGGATGGTATCATAATCACCAGATTTGGGAAGTCCAGTAATGAAATCAATAGAGATATCTTCCCATATTCGTTCAGGCAAAAGCAAAGTTTGAAGAAGTGTAATAGGTGCCAAAGTTTGATATTCGTTTTGTTGACACACTAAATAGCTCTAAACAAAGGCCTTAACATCATTCTTCATTCTAGGCCAAAAAAAATTAAAGGAAAGACGTGTCAAAGTTTTAAAGTATCCCCATATCTTCCAGTTAAAGTGTTGTGAAATTCAGATAATAGTTTTTTCCTAAGAGATGAGTGGTCTAGAATTACTAATCGATTGTGAAAATAAAGCTTCTTAGCCACCACCTAAAAATCTAGATTTGAAGTAGGATGGTGTAATAATCCAGTAATAATATTCTAAGGATCGGAGTGAAGAGTAGCTTCTAATTCCAAAAAATCAAAGAAACAGGAATAACTACGGATAGAAAGTCAGCAGGCTATGGATGTCATGAGAGTGAGTCAACCCCCCTATTTTCCTTCCCAGCTCCATAATAATGAAAAAATCAAAGGGAAGCAGTTTCATTAGAATTCGTTGTTGCTTATTGGTGGTGAGTTGCTAGTCCAATAGATATTTGAGACTACAATGGTCAATTTTTACATAGAAATGTTGCCACAATAAGTAATGCCTCCACTTTTGTAAAACTAACACAAGAGCTAACAATTCCCTATCATAGGTAGATTTCAAACGGTTGGAAAAAGAAAATATCTTACTGAAATATGCAATCGGATAACCAGATTGAAGGAGGATTACGCCCATTCCTCCCGAAGAAGCAATGCATTCAACCGTAAATGGTTGGTTAAAATCCAATAAACGATGACATGAACTGATGTTAATGCAGTTTTGAGTCTCTGAAATGTAGTTTCAGTTATATATGACCATTTGAAGACATTTTTTTTGGTGAGTTCAATTAAAGATCTTGCGATAACCCCAAAATTGTGCACAAATCTGCGGTAATATCCAGATAGTCTCAAAAAACCACAGAGCTCTTTGACATTGGGTAGCATTGGCCAATTTAATACAACCTGAATTTTGTCTTGATCAACACTCACACCCTAAGAAGAGACCATGCGCCTTAGGAAAAAAATATATGTTTAACCAAACAAACACTTAGAAACTTTAGCATAAAATTTATTGTCACTATGAAGTTGAAAGGCAATTTATAAGTGCTTGAGGTGTTGATAGAGGTTGGGGCTGTAAATCAGAATATCATCAAAAAACACAACGATGAATTTTCGAAGGTAAGGTTTAAAAAGATCATTCATGGCAGATTGAAAAGTAAAGGAGGCATTTGTGAGACCAAAAGGCATAACAATTAGAGCTGTCACGGGCCAACGGTCCGCGGGCCGGCCCGTTTAACCCAGTAATTTGGTGAGTTGGGTTTAAAAAAATTTGGTCCGTTTAATTCGCAGGACGATTTATCCCAGTCTGTTTAGCCCGCGAGTTAAACAGGTTAACTTGTCTAACGCGCGGACCAACCCACTTAACCCACAAAAAAAAAACTTATATATTTAAAATATAATATATATTTTGTATTTTTTTATGAAAGTTAATACAAAAAAATTTATGTGTCTTCTTTTAATCCTAAAATTTGTTTATACTTCATTCATAAAAAAGACAAATAAATTTAATTTATTTTATAAATATAAGTTATATAACTTACTGATTATTATATCTAATGACTAATAAATATATTATTTTAATTTTAATATCAACTTT
>JAVXUL010000001.1:20150431-20168509 GCA_035590515.1 Trichilia minutiflora
GTGTCACGTGGCACCCATAGAGGGCGCCACATGTACTATCGATGGCGCACTCCAGCGGAACTCACCACACTAAATCTGCTCCTCTTCTTCCTTTAATTTCAAGGATATTTTCGTCAAAAATCAATAAATCGGATCATTTTTTATTACAACTATTAACGGTGGACATTTTTAAATTCTGCCCATAAACAGTGAACTTTTTTGCTTAATTCCCAAAATTAATGAC
The DNA here is from genome assembly GCA_035590515.1 of Trichilia minutiflora. Taxonomy (NCBI): domain Eukaryota; kingdom Viridiplantae; phylum Streptophyta; class Magnoliopsida; order Sapindales; family Meliaceae; genus Trichilia; species Trichilia minutiflora. The sequence goes on from JAVXUL010000001.1 coordinate 20,150,655, forward strand.
ACTCTATTTTTACAAATATAACAATGATTAGTCTAAAATTTAAAATAATTTTAAAATATGACCCTCTCTATTTTTATAAATATAATAAATGATTAATGTAACATTTAAAATATTTTTAAAATAATAATATACAAATTTTACTCTGTTACTTTAGTTTCTATTGATATTTTTTAGTATTTATTAACTTCTTCCTTTGATCCTTAACTTATATTGGATCCTCAAATCTTTACTTACAAGTATTTTAGATTAAAATTTATTCATACTAAGTTATTTGTATTTTATCATTATTTATTTACTTAAAAAATATAAAATATTTTAAAAATAAAATTTTAATATTAATATAAACTCATCTTAATTTTTCAAAATTAAATTCAAATTTTACATAAACTTATAATTTTAATTTAATATCAATATATTTTATTCTTATTTTTAATCAAGTAGATGACACTTTAACTATTTATTATTATACTAAACTAAGATCACTTAACAAAACTTTCTATTATATTACTTCTTATACTCAACCATTATCGTAGAAAGAGCTACTATAAGTTGCAAATTTATTTTCTAATTAATATTACACTCAGATAAAGTAAAAATATACCTTACAAAAAGTTTTCTACATTATCAAAATCTATGTAGCTAACTAATTGAAATATACCAAATATGGTCTTATTGAACATCAACCCCACGTCTATAAAACTTTTCAAATACCGTAATATTTATTTAATAGCATTATAATACTCTTTTCATGAGACTTTGTATACCTATTTATTACACTAATTACGTTAGCATAAATTATAGCATACATACTACTCTAACAGAATTTAAATAAGGAACATGTATCATATATTTCAAACTCTACTTGGGATTTAGGTGACAAACTTGCAAATAACCCAAAGTGAGTAGTTAATGAAGTACTCGCAGCCTTATAATTTTTTATATTAAATCTATCAATAACCTTTTTAATATAACTCTATTTTTGTCACAATAGAGTTCTTGAACTCTTAGTCCTATGAATTTTTATATCCAAAATTTTTTTTGTCATACCTAATTCTTTTATTTCAACTTTTGTCAACTTTGTAGATTATACTTGAATAATTTATGTTATTTTAGGTTGATGCAAAATTTCGTACTCGTATTAAACACCTTAGATCGTAGATCAAAAAGAATTTATTATACTTTTGAGAACGTCATGTAAGGGAATTTTTGTCCCACCTTAGGTCGCCTCCCCTATCTGGGATTTTTTCTCCACCTTAAATTATCTCCTCTAGAGGTGGACATTTACGGTTTAGATCGGTTTGAGGCAAAATTTTAAATCGATCCAAACATTGTGATTTGAATTTTATGTAATCCAATAATATATCACAAATAACAATCAATTCAAATCATATTATACGATTTGGATCTTTTTGAGTTCGCGATTTGAATTTTAACTTAAATTAAAATAATTTGTTAATTTGGATTGAGTCAAAAAATAAAATTTTAAATCTCAGTTTGCTTTCTAACTTAATTTTAAAATAATAAACCCATTATTTGATCATAAAATATTAATAAACTAATTAATGTATTATTTTATCATATAATATTAATATTATCATACAATAATAATAAGTATATTCAATATTTATTTAAGCGGTTTGGTTTGACGGTTTGCGGTTTAAAATTAATCCAATCCATAATCCAAACCGATAATAACGGTTTGTAAAATATCAATCCAGAGATCGATCTAAATTTTTTCAAACCAATTCAATTAAGTGGTTTGAATCGATTTAGATTGGATCGGTTTAAATTTGCCCACCCCTAATCTCCTCTATGTAGAATCTGGACGTAACGAATATATCCAAGTTCTACATAGGGGAGGCTATCTATGATAGGTTAAAAAATCCCTTACGTGATATTCTCAATGGTATAATAAATTCCTTTCGATCTACGGGTTTAGTGTTCGATATGTGTATGAAATTTTGTATCAACATTAAAAGATGTAAAGTGTGAACATAGATGTAACATAAAACTTGCCATTGACGTTTGCTAGTATGGGTTTTTGAACTAGGGGCTTATAACTTGTGGTTCAACAAATTATTTTCGATCCATAGATCCGAGTGTTCAATACGCGTATGAAATTTCATATAAATATTAAAAGGCGTAAGGGGTGAACATAAATGTAACGTAAAGCCTACCATCGACGTGTGCTAGTATGGGTACTTGAGCTAAGGGTTTAAAACTTGTGGTTCAACAAGTTATAAGTCCCTAGTTTAAGTTTCTATATTAATAAACGACAACGATAAGCACTACTTTACATTACGTTGTGGTTCCACATATGAGAGGCGTCTTTTAATGTTGATACGAAATTTCGTATGCATATCAACATCTGAATCCATTAGACCGGAAGGAATTTGTTATACATCTAAGAACTTCATGTAAAGGGTTTTTGGTTTACCATCACTTTTCTCATGTGAAACCATAACATAATGTAGATAACATAATGTAAAGTAGTGCTCACCCATATTGGAAACACAAGTTATAAGCCCTTATTAACTAAAGTGCTCACCCTTATTAACTAAAGTGGTATTCATGTTAGAACTACAAGTTATAAGTCTCTGGTCAAGTCCCGACATCAACAAACACTAACGACAAACACTACTCTATATTATGTCATGGTTTCACATAGGTGGAGGTATCTTTTAATATTAATGCAGAATTTCGTACGCGCATTAGTAGCCGAACTTATTGGACCAAAAGAAATTTTTTATACCCTTAAGAACGTCACGTAAGAAGGTTTTTGGCCTACCATAAGTTGCCTTTCCCGTGTGGAACCACGACATAATGTAGGGTAGTGTTTGCCCGTGTTAGAATCATAAGATACAAGTTTTTAGTAATTCAAGTGATATTCATGTTAAAACCACAAGCTATAATTCCCTAATTCAAGTCCTCACTTTAGCGGACACCAGTGGTAAGCACTACTCTACATTACATCTTGGTTTTACACGAAGGAAATGACTCATGCCAAAAAACCTTTATATAATATTTTCAATCATATAAAAAATTCGTGATTCCTCTATAGTTGGCCAAAAAACTTCTTACATAACATTCTCATAAATATAATAAATTCCTTCTGGCGAATAGAAATGACCCATAATAAATCAAAAAAAAACTTACTTCTTTCATTGTTGCATTGTTTTGTCGGTTGTTGCTACTTATTATAGTTGTGAAGGCAATTTCTTTTCTTTTTCTTTGTCCTCATCCGCACTGGCATTGTTTTCTTTTTTTTGTTATACTTCTATTTTTGTTTGGTGTGTTTATTATTTTCTCTTGGTTTAGCATTTTTTGCCCTTACCAAGTCAATAATTTATGTTTAATACAATGGAATGTCATTGAATTATGTTTTATTTTTGAGAGATGAAGTTTCAAGTAGAATAGATGAAAGAGTCTTATATCATTTACTCATGTTACCGAGATTTGTGATCGAAGTCTGATAGCATTAACCCTTCTGTAAAGAAGGTAAATCACAACCTGAAAATACAAATAATTCACCAAAGGTAGCAGAATTGCATCCTGTGAATAGAAATCTTTTTGGGAGAGAGTAGAATGGCAGCCTAAAATGTTTCCCAACTCTACCTATATGTGTACTCGAAAGAAGGGTAAAAAGACTGATAGTGTTAGTATTAGGCGATCTTTTAGACTTAGGGTTATGCCTACTGACCAGGACATCGAGCGTGTGATAGATGAGATAATTCTTAGCGGAAATGGGAAAGAAAAAGATGAATCACCTACCTACGAGCAGACAAAACAGCCTAATCCAAATGTTGGAAATAAAAGTTTAGAATATAAAATTAACTACCTTGTACAACTATTGGAAGAAAAACGAGACAGATCTTCTCCGTGTGAAACCCCAAATCTGTCTTATGTAAGATACAAAAGCTCGTATATTGAAGTGCTAGTGCTATACTAGTTTGTGTCTCTGTTTTTTAAACAACCTCAAACTTCAACATAACCTCAAGTATTATTTGTCTATTTCATGTCATTCACTTTACATGCAGATTAGAGCCCTATCAGAGGAAACTCGACAGCTTATTACAAAATTAGAGATTGCAAATGGCAAGCTTGAAGCAGTATATTCGATTGACACTCCTAGTTTCAGATATATTATTCTATCATTTTTTTATTTTTGTCTTAGTAACAGTAAATAGTTTTATTTTTTTGGAATTTGAGCAAAAAAAAATCATGTGCTTTTACGGAGCCTATAGTGAATGTAAAATCTTGTGACAGGGTTTTTCTCTTATCATGCTTAAGCTTACCTCTTCCAAATACTGTATTAGGCTCTGATTGTAAATCTCTAGGATTAGATATATGTTGACCCACTGTTATCACTGCTTTGTATGCATTTTGCTAGTCCAGAAGTTTAAGCATGAAGAGTGATGTGAAAATTATGGCCCATATATGATACTTAGATACTGGTATACATGTTGTATATATGATACACGAAATATATTAACCCAGTTGATTTTATAGGTTTAATCTATTACTTATATTTTTTATAAATATATGTCCTAAAACATACATATATTACCTTCTCAGTACTGTCATAGTGAAATTTCTCTTTTCTCCCATGATTTTTTTCTTTGCACATTGCAAAGATTCTTCACGTAAATTTAGTGTTATTTTTTGTTAATTCTTCTTGTCTTTTCTTTATGGTGTATTTAGTATAAGTAGGGGCTCATGTCCCAAGGATTAGAGAAAGAATGTTATCTTCTTCTCCAATCCAACAAGATTTGTTGCAAGAGAAGGAAATGCATCTACGCAAATTCACAGATGCTAGTTGAGAAGCCAAAACTTCATAAAAGAGGAGGAAACTTGACAGGAAAAAGAACTAATAGTTGAAGCATAAATCATCAGAAAGCGTGTGTTATACTTAGCAAAACATGTGGACAGATCTCTTATATTTGTTTTTGTCGGCCACAGATTTTGTTGACCTGTGCTTAACTTAGGTTTCTGTATGTTGCAACTTGGAGCATAACAATTTCACACTGTGTATGGTTTGCTGAAACTTGACTAGGGAACTGAATCTGTGTAAAACTTGGTAGTTGCTAAACTCATCAATCTAACTTCAATCAACAAAATGAATGCTTGGACCCCGAATTGTTTAGCTGCTTTGGTCCTATGGTGTTTGCGTGTAGTTCAGCAATACACAAGACTATGAATTTGATACTTCAGAGTTGTAAGTTGCTGTAGTTCTAATTTGTTGGAAGGACAACTAATGGCAAGTGTGGCATGCATTTGCTTTTCTTTTTTCCTTAAATTATTTTCCTCAACTATTCCTATCATAGCATTGTGATTACTGTAATGATTCTCCAGTTGTTAGTCTGGGAGAAAGTAACAGAACATGAAATAGAGAGAAAAAAGTCTGAACCAAAAGCTGTTTACATTTGTCAAATTGCTAGAGGAATGATAAGACGTGGCCAAAATTTTATCTATTTATTCTTCTATTTGATACAAAGATAAAAATTAGAGAACATAGAGCAACAAGAAAAGCATCAAAATTTACATTTCAAGTGAAAACCAACTTGGAATCTCAAAAATGCATATGATACACAACCAAGGCCTCACCTCATGGCTCGAACATATCTACTGCTGTTCTTGGCCAAAGGATTCATCCAGGGAAGTGGATAAACAGAGAATATTTGGTTGAGGTGTTTTCATAGCTTGATAATCAACGTCATTGTCAGCCTCATCTACTCTTGCTGCTGACGGAGATGAAAAGTCTAAGCACATTCCTTGTATAAATTGCTCATACGAAGCAGAGAGATCTTGGGTAGTTACTTGATGGTACTCTACAAGCTGCTGAAGGCATTGGTTTTCCCTAATCAGATTTGCATTCTCATTTGCTAATCTGGATTTCTCTGCAAGCAGTGCCTCCAATTGAAGCCTCACCTGTCCAGACAGAATTGATTTAAACTTAGTTGCTTATTTAATGATATTTAACAAAATATGCTTTTCTATTTTATTTGAATGTGGTTATTAAGGAAATAGAAGAGTGAAAAACGTGGCCTACCAGATCATCCTCCTCGGGTCTAATTCCTTTACCAAAACCATCCCTAAGCCTCCTGTTTTCTTCCTCAAGCAAAGTACACCTCTCTTGCGTAAAACATAAATCTGATTTTATCGACTTCAGTTCTCTTATAATTGAAGCTGCTTTGGTTGCCATGGAAATTGCAAGCTGCACGAGTATGCAAGCATACAGTTAGTAACCCACAAGATATTAGGTCCTTTTACTGAACAAAGAACGAGAAAAGAACCAACATTTTTGGCTTTATTCATTCTCTTCTCCTTTGGACTAGGTTCAATTTCCTTCTGAGAGTCATCATCTTGATCATCTGAACTTTCGTTGGAATCAATTTTCCTCTTTACTCCTTTCTTGATCTCTTCTTGATGTTGTTTTATGGAATCTTCTTCTTGACTCTCCGAGTTCTTCAGATTGCTGTTAAATATATCAGTCAGTGTGGGAGGTTTAGCAAGATCTCTAGCACCCTGGAAACAGAGGAATAAGCTCATTAACATTTCGTCAGAATTGTTGTTAGTTTTATGCAAAACTTAGAAACATAATGAATTTTGTCTGATCTGGAAGAGCAAAATATCAGCCAAAAGGTTTTTCTAAAGAAAGGATAAACACTCAATTGGATTATACGTACCATACATAAAGTCTCAAAAGCTGAAGAGATTCAAATTACCTGAAGGGCATTGTCGAGATTGTTAGACAGCTGAGACAAAGTGTGAGCAACAGAGTCAAAACCTCTTAACAAAAGCAGGGAATCCTCCTTCAATCGCTTAGCTCTATTCGTTTCTCCTTTTTTCTACATGAAACACCAAAAATTCGGAGCAGCCATCAGCTCAATTTCAATCCAGTACACAATACATACTAAACTTTTCAAAAACTTGAAAACTGAAACTCACCTCTTGTTTCGTTAACAAAGGGTCATTTGACACTCTGCTATTCCGATCCTCAATAAGTGAGCCGATCCGGCTTCGCAGATTGCTCCAAAAACGCTTATCTGAAGATGGACTGCACAACGGAGAAGTACCCATGAAAGTCACAGGCTCCTGCAATCAAAATTAAACAAAGTTATGAGAAAAGTATCTCTTTGAATCGACGATGCAAAGTAGAAACATAAAGTTACAGAAGAAGACGATACCTCGTTGAGCTGGATCGGTGATTGTGTATCTACTGAGCCTGTCATTGGAGAAAGTAAAAGGCAGTAGAAGAGTGAGAGTAAAAGAGAGAGAGTAACGGCTAGTTTTCAGAAAAGCTGATGAAGAGGGATGATTTAAATAGATGCGCCGATTCGGCTAACGTTCTGATCCTGAAAATCTATCTAATTTGTTTGCTTTCTTTATTACTACCTTACCCAAAAGTGCTAAGGTCCACTAATTAAAGTCGTAGTGCTCTTCACCGCGCTTACGTGGGACCCTTCATCGTATCGAACGGCTTTAATTTGTTAAATCAAAATCCAAGGACTAGATTTTAGCACATGTATGATGTGAATTTACTCCGGTTTTGGGCTAAATGATCGAACAAACCGACAAATCGACAAACATGAACGGCATAACATGTAATGTTGACTTGATCGCATTCTTTGTGTGCACTTCACGGTTGACGTCAGAACTGGATTTTTTTTTAATATTTTTTTAATTAAATAAAAATGTATATGAATATTATAGGATTGTGTTCATATATTTCCAACAAATTACAATGAATTTAGATTGAAAGACGATCATAAGTCGTAACGTGACTAATTTTGTAAAATTAACTATAATTTTTTTTTTAAGGATTGAGTTAAAACGAGTCAAAAAAATAATATTAAAAAATAATTGAAAATATTAATTTTTTAATAAAATTTAATATCTAAAATTCTTATTTTATAGTAAATCAAACTGAATCTTAATTTTTTGTTTTAAATTGAACTATAAAAAATATTTCATTATAATGTTCATGTTTATGTTTGATCCAAAAACAAAATATTTATGTTATATTTGGTATAACTATTTTTAACTCAATTTTTATAATAAAATTATAAAAAATCATTGATAATATTAATTTTTAATAAAATTTCTACATATTTTAACTAAAGTCTAGTGTTTTAAAATAATACTTTCATACGAAACATGTTCAACTTTCTCTCAATTTAGACATATGAGTTTAAATAATTTGGTGTTGAACTTTCCTAACTGTAATATGTAATTTACCCAGGAATTTAAACCGTATGATTGGCAAACGGAGAGGAGACGAAGCCGTCACCTTTATCTATAACACAAAAAATTGTTGGTTCTTAAACAACGAAAGCGCAAAAAGTAGCAACAGTCAATGGCCACTCTTACTTCCTCGTTCTCTCGGCTCTTCTCTTCACCGCCATCCAAGCTTCCTCAATCTGCCCTCTCTCCACCTCTCCGCCTTTCTTTCTCTTCTTTCTCTCATTTATCTTCTTCTCTTTCCACTTCTCCATCATTCTCTGCGTGCTCTGCAACATCTAGACGACCTGCTGTTTCTTCGTTTACTGTCAAAGCCAGTGCTGCAGAGAAGAAGAAGGTTCTTATAGTTAACACAAACAGCGGTGGACATGCAGTAATTGGGTTCTACTTTGCAAAAGAGCTTCTGGGTTCTGGCCATGAGGTTACCATCATGACTGTTGGTGATGAAAACTCGGATAAAATGAAGAAGCCTCCTTTCAACAGATTCAATGTAAGAAACTTTTGTTGAATTTCTGTTATATCATATCCACACAATTTCACAAGCTTTTAGAATTAATGTTTGTTTAAGAAATTTAAAAATTTTTGCAGGAAATTGTAAGTGCTGGAGGCAAAACAGTTTGGGGAGACCCCGCAGAAATTGGGAAGGTTGTGGGAGACGCAGTCTTTGATGTAGTTCTGGATAACAATGGCAAGGACCTAGACGCTGTGAGGTTTGTTCCGTAAATTTCTACTGAGTGACCTTTGCTCGGAATGTGAGAAATTTCTCGTTTCTGTTTGGCAATTTGTTGAGAACTAAAGCAATTTATTCTAATAATAACGTTCACGAGTAGGCCCGTGGCAGATTGGGCTAAGAGTACTGGCGTGAAGCAATTCTTGTTTATCAGTAGTGCTGGAATCTACAAGCCAACGGATGAGCCACCTCATGTTGAAGGGGTATGATTTATGATGTTTATGTTCATATCACCATTCAGAGTTAAATTGAAACATACTTTTCTGAAACAAAATTTTTCACTTATTACAGGACACTGTTAAAGCTGACGCTGGTCATGTAGGAGTGGAGAAATATATAGCAGAAAATTTTGGTAATTGGGCATCCTTCCGCCCACAATACATGATTGGATCTGGGAACAACAAAGACTGTGAGGAGTGGTTCTTTGATCGTAAGTAGATTACCACCACCAGTCTTTTATAATCTCTGCTACGGACTATGGGGTTATTATTAATATATTCCAAGAATTGAATCTTCAGTTTCAAGTTTATGTGTGTAGTGTCTGTTTCTCGTTCAACATTCTATATCCTGTTCATGAATTGGATATTGCTGATGATATGCTATCCACAGGAATTGTACGTAAGAGACCAGTGCCAATTCCTGGATCAGGAATGCAGCTCACAAACATTGCCCATGTCAGGGATTTATCCTCGATGCTTACTCTGGCTGTCGAAAACCCAGAGGCTGCGAGTAGTAATATCTTCAACCTTGTCAGTGACCGAGCCGTGACTCTCGATGGAATGGCCAAACTATGTGCTCAAGCTGCGGGTCTACCAGTTGAAATCGTACATTATGATCCAAAAGCTCTCGGAATCGATGCAAAGAAAGCTTTTCCTTTCCGGAATATGGTATTGTCTACTTTTAACATTCATCAATTTTGGAATAATAACTTTACAATTCCTTCCAGTTATTACGTTCTCTAATCTGATTAGCCGTGTGCTAGTTATTAGCCATGTATTATACAATAAACCGTTAATTTACTCCATGAAGTGCAATTGCTTACACACTTTCAACAGATAAGACAATTTATTTTATCCGTGTGCCGTGCAGCACTTTTATGCGGAACCAAGATCTGCGAAGGACATCCTAGACTGGCGCTGTACCACAAACCTTCCTGAAGACTTGAAGGAGAGATTTGATGAGTATGTCAAGATTGGGCGAGATAAGAAAGACATGCAATTCCAGATAGATGACAAGATACTGGAGTCCCTCAAAGTTCCATTAACTGTCTGATAAATCAAATCTGAATAATGGTTCAACTTAAATTCCTCCATTATACAAGATTTTATTAGTTGCATTTTTGTTCTCTCTCTTGTATGCAATCCTTTTCTTTTGGCCAAAAATCAAATGAAATAGCACAAGTTACACGCTCTAAATCCTCGAATTACAATTAAAGGAAACCTAAGAATAGAACAGTAATCACCCCTCGAGGACCATCCAACCGAGATTTATTGATTGAATTGAATCCACATATTGAAAGACTTCTGATTTTACCGAGCCCAGATCAACCTCCTAATACTGAAAACGGTATTATTACATCACACTGCAAAGCCCAACCTTGAGGTAAGTTAATTTGGCGAAACCTAAACTAATTGAACCTGATGCCATGCCTCAGACAGCGATAAAGATTCAACAACGGGCACTTGCAAATTTTGTTTCAAAATTAAAACTATAATCCATCAAACAATTCCAGAAAACTTGCTTTGCCATTTACCTACTTTTAGTGGGATTTCGACAAAAACCCACAACCCTTGATATTAGGATCAAGCGAAAGACGAAGAAAAAAATCCCTTTAACCTAAAAGAAAAGAAAACAATGTGAAAGTGCCACACATTGTCCATACATAACTACAAACACTGTTTAATTACTAATTCAAATTCATTCCTAACTAATGTCCGTGGAAATCAAATGTTCCAGAGACATTTGCAAATAAATTGCATAATGCAATCTGCACTATTAAGCAAAAATAAATACCCATGAAGGATGATGGCTTCCCTCACTCTAGTGTGTATATATATATATAAGTTAATCAATCTAGTCGGAGTAACTCGTATTCAATTTGATAGATATTCAAATTAATCTCGATAATAATCGAATTAAACTCAAATTTAAATAATTTGATTGATTCTTCGAATCATACTCGCATATAATAATACTCGAATCGTACTGACGAATTTAATCAAATATCTACTAGAAATGTAATCAAACCAAATCGAATTAAATAAATTTCAAATTTTATAATAATAATTTTAAAAAACAAATATTCAAATTTACTCGAATCGAATTCGAGTACATGAAATATTTTATTAAATCAAGTCGAATATAAAAAAATATAAACTCGATCGAGTTCGAATAATTCACCGTTCGACTTGATTTGGTTCGATTACACCGCTAATGATAAACAAAAAACAACATAGATCCCAAAAAGATACTTCTCAAAATAGCATCTAAAACTAAATCCAGTTCCAGGGTGTGTTGCTGCTACAGCTAGTAAACTCAGAAACTCTACTGTCTATGAAAGAAAACATCAAACCTTACAAACTATCAATGAATCTAGTACACTTAAACGATGACATAGACAAGCTTACGAGGAAACAAGCAGGCTTGTCAATACCCAGAAAAGAAAAAATATCAGCAATTTAAGGCTAAATGTTGAGCTCAACTATCAGTAAACGTATTGTGCCTTCAATTCCTCTTGCTAGATGTTGAGCTCCTTAAGTTTGGATTCTAATTCATCCCCATTATCAGCATCTTGTTCATCTTCGTCATCAAAATCTTCTCCTTCTGGATCATTCTCATCTAATGGCCCAAGTATATCAAGCGAATGCTTAAATATATCCTTTACCTCATCAATCCCTTCATCAGAGATGAAATTACCGTTGATATTGAGAATCTTCAAACCAGGCTTGTTGACAGCAACCTGTGCCAAAAGCCTTGACCCAGCTCTTCTGATTGAGTTTGTGCTCAAATCAATTTCAATTAACTGGCCATGACCCTCTTCTAATGATTTGCCAATCAAAATGGCACCTTCATCCTTGAGTTCATTCTCAGCCAAGTTTAACTTGGTAAGAAATTGTTTCACTGCAATGCAAGCTGCTAAAGAAGAAGCAGCTTTAGCTGTGATGTCATTTCCAGCCAATTCCAGAACTTCAAGTGAGGGTGAATACTCCTTGAGAGCATTGGCAAGCGCTTCTGCACCCTCATCCTCCAAGTTCAGATAACTAAGATAAACCTCAGTAAGATCTGGAAAAGCAGATAAAGCTTTACTAAGAGCTAGTCCAGCTTCCACACCAAACATATTGTCACGAAGATCAAGCTTCTTCAAATGGTTGCATCGCCCAAGTGCTTTAGCAAGGGCAACACCTCCTTCTGAACCAACTCTAGTAGAAGAACAACGGAAGTCCTCCAATGCAGGAGAATGTTCGACGATCTCTGCAATAGCAACCGCACCTTCATCTCCGGTCATGTTATTATGGAAATGAAGGATCTTAAGCTTCTCAGTGGACGGAATTAGCTCACAAACAGCTCGTGCAGCTTCCTCTGAGATACCGTCATTCATCAAATAGAGCTCCTCCAGGTCATTCTGTGATTTGAGGAGTGCTCCAAATGCCCTGACACCCTTTTCACCCAAGGCATTATTTGAAAGGTTTAAGTACCTCAATTGGCAACCTTCCAAGGCAGAAGAAAACATATTAATGACTTCAAGGGCTTCTCCCTCCGGCCTTCCTGCAATAAAATCCGATAGGTCTACTTCAATCAATTGATCCTTAATCAATCTCAGAATGGGTACTGCAACTCTGGTTGCACCCAAGCCAAAACTTCTATTGCTGAAGCATATCCTAGTGTATGAGTTTCCTGGCTCCCCAAGTGGCGCTAGAAGTTCCTGAGCTTCATCTTCTTCAATAAACTCCCGCCGACCTCCAGATATATCAAAGACTGTTTGATTGGCTACAGTAGCTTTATCAGCTGTCATCACCTCTCCATCCTCCTTCGTTCTTGGGCCTCTTTTAATAACGTCTAGCATTAGTTTACTGGATTCTTTGGCATAAATTTGCACTGCAGAACTCCCATCACCATCAGGCTCCTTTTCATAGTGTTGGTTTGCAGCAGCAAATGCTAACTCTTCTATTTCCTTGGCATCCTCGTCGGCCTCTTCTTTGCTCAGCAAGCCATACTTTCTGGAAAAAATGGAAGGAGTTGTGAGATTCTTGGTCATTCGTTCAATGAGCATTAACCTAGTACTCTGACTAGGGGGCCACAGTTTGACTGACAGTGAGCGCTGCTGGAAAGTTTGTGTTGTAGAATCCATGATCAAAAAGCCTGAAATCATGTGTTGCAACTATATTATAAGCTTATACAAAAATCAGCAGCAGTTATTAGTAATTCACCTGTCAAAATTCAAGATCTGTTCCATCATCAATCTGAGGAGTTACAGTATACAAGCAGTCAAATGGAATGGAACTTTACTTTGTAATGTAAGAATGTAAGTCAACTCACACCCAAACTTTGTCACGAACCAGTTAACCATAAATCCCAAAGTGAATGGCAAAATTCAAAAATTAAAGGATATTTGACATAAACAAAAACCCAGTAATTAGCAACAAAGTGGCACCAAATAGTTGATTTCAGAAATACAATAGAAAATGGAAAGAGGAGTTAATACTTTGCATTGTAATAATGTAAGTCAAAACTCACACCCAGGCTTGGTCATGAACCAGTAAACCATAAATCCAAAGCGAATGGCAAAATTCAAAACTTAAAGGATATTTAACACAAAAGAAAACCCAGTAATTAGCAACCAAGTGGCACCAAATAGTTGATTTCAGAAGTGCAATAAAATGGAAAAAGGAATGAAAATTAATTCATAAAAAGAGTTCAGTGTTCCAAAATAATATTATTAGGAGTATGAAGTCAACTTGGCAATAAAGACTAATGGCAATATCTTAAGGATAATGCTTAAGAGGGCAGAGGCAACAACAGATGCCAAATAAAATATGAACATCACAATTCTACAATCATTTCATGAGCTCTTCCGGAGCTAAACCAATGCACAATCAGAAAATTAGAAAATAAATCTGGATAAGCACTCATTTTTCTGATTAAGAAATTCCATTGAGGAGAACCTTCCAACTGAACCAATATGTAATTTACTCTAGAAACTACTCTAAAAAACACCAATCATAAACAATCATTCTAGAGCTGTTAAATATCAAACACTACTTAACCTTACACGAATCTAAATTGAACTTAAACAGATCAAGCAAACAAACTAAAATTGCTTACTACAATCAAATTCCGAACATGTTAAGTTTGTTAGCAAATGCAATATTGTTAAAGGATTTGTTACACATCTTTAAGGACTAAGTAGAAGCAATCTTTTCTTGTTCATAGTAGGTCAATAATATGCATTTCAAATACTGCTATGCTATGGGCGTTTCAATACAATAAAGCACCAGCCAGGTGTAAGCCATAGTAATGAACACTAACAACAGGTGACAACTACATTCTGAGACCATGAGCAATGACAACAAAAATTAGCGTGTTCCACTTAAGGCGGTGGATATAGCAATGACAACAAAAACATCAAATTATGGTGATGTATGAAAGTTTTTTCCTTTCCCATTTTAAAAAAGTTTACATGAAGTTATTGAGTAAACATATTGCTCCCCAACCCGAAGGTATTGTCAAACATGCAAGATTGCTGAAGCAGAAACCTTGGCTTATTAGCAATTTTTGACATTTTAGCCACAACCACATAATCCAGTTTATAAATAAGGAAACGGCATGCCATCATACTTAAAAGTATCTTCAGTTCACTGGCAATAATGGAGTAGTAAACATGTAATGTATTAACGCCATACAACGTCCATACCAATTATGAACCAATAAGACAATGCGGTAACATGCTTAACAACCTTACCGAAATCTAGCTCTGAGAAGACGAAAGACAACCACATTAAAAAATAAAATCCAAATAAACATTTGTAACGAAACCCCACCTACTGAAAAAGAAGTCAGATGCATCAGAAGAATATCACATGCAATGCATGGCATAATATTTTTTTTCATGCAATACCAAAAGTCCTTTTCACTTTCTATATTCAAAGAATTCTAGACTGAGAACTACTGCCACACCATACTATATATCCCACAATTAGGTTTTTAAACCCTAACCTCTCAGTTAAATCCACAGGGGTTTTTAACCACTAACCTAACCTTTTAAGATTGCTGACGGTGTGTTGCTGACTTCTGATCTATGAACAAGTCACACTACACATTTAAGAATAAAAATAGCGGAACTCCACATTGGCTCATAATAACCCAAGAAGAAAAAAATTACATGAAAAGCATAAAAAAGAAAATCAAAGCACATGAAAAATACAAATTGAATTGCTAAAAAATAAGCCAAAATAACTAGAAATATCTGATGAATAGATGTCGTTGATGTACTCATTCTGACTTCTGATACATCAACAACTCTTATGATGAATTTAAACAGACAGACAAGACTTGATATTAGGAAATCTCCATTCACTCGTGTACAAAACAGCAAACCACAAGAGCAACAAAACATCATTTCCAAAAAAATTTCTCAGTACCAATAAAATGCAAATCTTTTATAATTCCAAAGGAACGAAAGATCAAGTGAAATTCTATAAAATTACAGTCTAATACCGCTACTAGTTTTCCCCAAACACATAATTCTTCATATGCCGAACAGAGAATTCGTTGAGAACAAACAAATAAAGAAAAGAAAAAGAATCAACAAATGAACCAAATCAATTAACAAAGGAGGTCCTAATACAATGGAGTTACAAATTGGTAGTGACATAACTTATAATATCAAGTCTAGCAAATATAAATTACCTGAAAACCGTTATAGAAGTAGTAGAAACACCGACTCTAACAAACCACAATTTTCATTTATTTACCTATTTCTTCAAAGAACAAATTATTAAATAATTTGGCGAATTGGAACCCCCAGATTTGAAAAATATAAACCCTAGAAATGAAATAAATATTACTAAAGAGAGAGCAGCGTAACAAATAATAGAAAGTCACCTCTTAGATGCCGATGAAATTTATAGGACTCCGAGATTTGAAATACTTGTGGTGGAGAGTAATGATGAAGCGCAGATGGGTTAATAAATAAAATCAAAGAAGTGCGTGCAGCAAATTGGAGGGAAACGATGGCCGAGTTAAAAAGTTGAGACTCAGGCTAGCGTCCGTTTTAAGTTTTCGATTTTAATTAAAAGACAGTAAAACCCTTCTCCTTATGTTATTTCATTTTATATATCGTATGTTTTGGGTTTGGGCTCGATCCTAGTATTTGGTATTTAGGCTCATGGGCTTTATCTGGACATTTAAAAATGGGCTTCATTATGAAATCTAATAGCCTGAACTCGATTCTGTCGTAACCGACAGTTTATCTGCTGTACAGCATTGTGAGCTGGTTGTCCAATGCACGAGAAGCTGGATCAAGACACGGACATTCCAACTGTCCTAATCAAAAACTTGTCGTGATGTATTAATATCATTTAGAACAAATTAAAAAAAAAAAATTATTTAATATCATATAATAATATATAGAAGAAAATGATGATCTGTGGTCCACCTCAGTTTTAGGCCAGACCAGCTTATCCTTTGAGTTTGATGCAAGAAAATTTGTCTCAAGTCTCAACTTCGAGAAAGGCATCTCGAAACGAATGATTTTGACATGCTTTAGATTTAGAGATCCAAAAAATTCATAATTAAAACCAATTGCTGTATTTTTCACTTGATGATGTAAGAATTATGTGTAATACCTAACACCTTGAATTGAGATGTTAACCAATCTCCACAAATCGCCGTATTAATCTTAATGAATAATAATTATATGATTTAATTAATTATTATATGGTGGGATTATACTAGATATTCACATTCATTAGAAAAATAATTCAATTCTTGGTCTGAATGGCAATGATTGTTACTGTCAATACAAGTGACTTGACATTCCACCATTGAGAGTGGCCTGACTTGAACATTTCAATACGTTTGCTAACATATACATAATGCCAATGTATTTGGTTCATTGGTTTGGTTGCTTCTTTACAAGAATCACGCCTTGACCGTACTTACATGGCCATTGTTTTTTTTTAACTTGAATATTTAAAAATTTTAAATTATTTATTTTTTTAAATTAATATTTTAGTTAAAAAAATATTTAGGATTTTTAACTTTTAAAATTCGTACAAAAAGTAAAAAATTAATTTTTTATTAAACAAAAAACTTTTAAAACTTTTATTAAATTAAAAAAATAAATAATCTTAATTACCTTAAATAAATAAATTTAAACAATTAAAATAAAATGCCTCTTACTCTTCTAAAATTACTTAATTATAATTTATTTTTATTAACAATATAATAACAATTGTTTTACACTTTCAGATAATTAAGAGTCTTTAATGTTAGATTTGTTGGTAGGAAAATTTGTGTGGTGATGGGCCAATATTTACGAGTTTTATTAATAATATTTAACGGCGTCATTTATGGAAATCAACTGAAATTGATCTGCACATAGTAGCTGAGATAGATCCTTAATCGTAGTTTTGAAACAATCTGGTAATGTGGGACTGAATCAATGAACACCGACAAGAAGTGAAGAAGATGGCAAGTATGAGAAAAAGCTTTCCTCACATCACCGACTTCATAAGTTATGTCTAGCGGTGATATTAAGTGGGTGATGAGTAAACAGAACAGCACTATCGACACAGTCTTGAGTCTTGCATGTAAAGTTTACGGGGAGATATAGAGGTGGACCTTTTTCCTTAACTTTCCATTAACGAAACAAGAGAGAGAACAG
>JAVXUL010000001.1:20168609-20190697 GCA_035590515.1 Trichilia minutiflora
AACACGGGATTTTTTAACTTTGCTCGAAATGTGAGAAATTTCTCGTTTCTGTTTGGCAATTTGCTGAATGAATTGAGATTGAAAGCAATTTATTCTAATAATAACGTTCACATGTAGGCCAGTGGTAGATTCGGCTTAGTACTGGCGTGAAGCAGTTCTTGTTTACCAGTAGTGCAGGAATCTACAAGCCAACCAATAAGCCACCTCATGTTGAAGGAGAATGATTTATGATGCTTATGATCCCAAAAGCATTCGGAATTAAATTGAAATAAATTTTTCTGATTCAAATCTTCACTTATTACAGGACATCATGTTAAAGCTGACGCTGGTCATGTAGGAGTATAGAAATATATAGCAGAAAATTTTGGTAACTGGGCATCCTTCCGCCCACAATACTTGATTGGTTCTGGGAACAACAAAGACTGTGAGGAGTGTTTCTTTGATCGTAAGTGGATTACCGCAAGCCATCCTTTATAATTTCCCTGCTACGGCCAATGTGTATGCTCGCCAGAACCACAAGGCCTCTTTGCATCTTTTCTATTTCAGTCCAACTGCAAAATAATAATCTTAATAATAATTTCCAAGAATTAAATCTTCAGTTTTCAAGTTATGTGTGTAGAGTCTGTTTCTCGCTCAACATTCTATATCCTGCTCATGAATTGGATATCGATGAATGATAATGATGTACACTCCACAGGAATTGTTCGTAAGAGACCAGTGCCGATTCCTGGATCAGGAATGCAACTCACAAACATTGCCCATGTCAGGGACTTATCCTCCATGCTTACTCTGGCTGTCGTGCTGGTGAAATTTATAGGACTCCGAGATTTGCAATACTGGTGGTGGAGAGAAATGATGAACAGATGAAGCGCAGCAGATGGATTAATAGATTAAATCAAAGAAGTGCGTGCAGATAATTGGAGGGAAATGATGACGTGAAGTTAAAAAATTCGGGAGTCAAGTTAGCGTCCGTTTTAAGTTTTTGATTTAAATGAAATGACAATAAAACCTTAACTTTGTCGTTAGTATGTTACGGATCTGGGCTGGATTCTTGTTCTAATTTTTTGGACATATGGGCTTCATCCGGACAATTAAAATTGGTTTTTAATCATAAATAGGAAATTAAATAGCCAGAACTCAATCCCGTCTGAACCGACAATTTCTGCTGTACAGCATATGAGCTGGTTGTCCAATGTGTGTGAAGCTGGATCAAGACGTGGGCATTCCATCTGCCCTTTTTCTGCCAAAAATAAAAAACTTTTCAAGATGAAATAATAATCTTTAGACCAAATTTTAGAAAAAAATTTAAATTAATTTTCACTTTATAGCATATAATAATATAATTTGTTATCCTAATCCTATAGTAAAAAATGATGATTGTGGTCTACCTCAGTCTCACACTAAACATATTTATCCTTTGAGTTTGATGCAAGAAATTTTGCCTCAACTGCGGCTAGACAACTCGGAGAAAGGCATCTCCGAACTAATGATTCTGACTATACGTATTCCATTATTTTTACATGCTTCAGAGATCAAAAAATAAAAAATAACCAACAAATTTCAGGAATTTCTATACAAATTTTTCTGTATTTTTCACTTGATCAATGATGATCTAACAAGTATGGGTAAAACCTAACTCAGTTAGTTGTGATCCTTGTGGATGTGAAAACACTGTCCACATTAATCATAGTGTATAATAATTATAGGATTTAATTAATTATTATGGGGTGGGATTACACTAGATACCTTAGTTAGGAAAATAGTTCAATTATTGATCTCCTTGGGTGTTAATTTGTTATTGTTATTGTTATTGCAAATGACTCAACACTCACCTATAGAACGTGGCCTGACTTGCGGCGTAAATTAATAAACATTTCAAGAGGTTTGCTAACATGTACACGATGCAGTGTATTGGGTTGCTTCTTTGGAAGAATCATGTCTTAACTATACTTAAACTTGTAAAGTCACTTAATTATAATTTATTTTCATTAACTTGGAATAATACAAACATAATACTTTATTTTTTTGAAATAACAAACATAACATAATACTTTTGTCTTTACACTTAAGAGTGTAATTAAAAGTCTTTAATTTTGGATTTGTCGGTAGGAAATTTCCATGGTGGTCAGCGGTAAAATATATACGAGTTTTTTTTTTTTTTTTTTTTTTTATATTTATGGAAATAAATTGAAATTGATTTGATGGAAGTTACGGAGACACCTTAATCGTCGTTTTGAACAGTCGGGTATTGTGGGACCGAATCAATGAACACCTACTAGCAGAAGGCAAGTATGAGAAATGGTTTTCCTCTTAACAACCACTTAAATAACTTGTCTGGCGGTGATATTAAGTGGGTGATGAGTGAACATGACAGCACTACCGACACATTCTGACAAGGAAAGTTTGTGGAGAGGTAGAGGGTGACTTTTTTTCTTAACTTTCCATTAAACAAACAAGAGAGAAGACCGTAAAAGAATAAATAAACAATGGACCGTCTGTCTCCTCCTCCTCCTCCTCCTCCTCCTCTCTCTCTCTCTCTCTGACAAAAGTCTAGAGAGAAAAGACATGGCCGAGAAGAGAAAGAAGAATGTGTAAGCTTCGGAAATAAGATTCATGTCTCTATGTTCACTATATTGCTCCCGAAATAAAAGCTTTGAGCAACAGGAAGATAAATATAGTGAAAGAGCAATAAATACTGGCCATAGAGACTTCTCTCTCAACAATTAATCTGTAAGTTTTGAGGGTATTTTTATACTTATTAACTACGATTTGGGTCTGTTCTTGTGCTTTTTGAACTGGGATTCGATGCATAATGTAGTTTATTGTTTGCTTCTTTCCTTTTTTGTTAATGGGTTTTGCCCCTTTTGCTTTTTCCATTCACTGCCCTTGTCAAACTGATTAATATTTATTTCATGCTAGGACTTTGAGCTTCAATTTTTTTTTTTTAAAATGCAATGTTGGATGGGCATTATCTGTTTTAGACATGTTAACCAGTCGATTCCATTTTAAAGTTTAATTGTATAAAAATCATAGATTTAGCCCTCATATTTGCGGGAAAATGTGTAGTGGGAGGCTATGAGATCTGAACTTCATTCATGCAGAAGAATTGGATGTGGTGCATGTCGTACTTTTTATCACCGCTTATGGGTTAACTAGATATGGGAACCCTTTTGTAGTTGAGCATCTGGTTTAATCTGCGAAAGATTTGGAATACCAACTACATGAATGGAAGTTCCAATGGACCTAAGGATATTGGAAATTGGATTGTTTATCTACTTGGGCATTTGAGATTTTCAGATATAAGGTTTTTAGTTGAAGAAATTACTCTTAATTTAATTAGCAATGGAGAAAATTTTTTGACTTGCTACATGTGGTGGCATACCAATTTGAGAAAATACATAATTCACATCGTTTGTGATTGGTGACTATAATTGCTTGTGCATGTGACATGAATGGATGCCACTATCCTTTATTAGTTTGTTCTGTGCTTTCTACAATGTTTATCCTGCTATTACTTTCAATACCTTCTGGAAGGTGAAAAATAGTCAAATCTTTATCTTCAGTAAGTGCTGATTTAATGCAACGCTTTGCTACTCTGGGATTTTACTGGCTCTCCGTCTATTGGTCACGATGCTTGTAACTGTGATGGTATGAGGCTATGAAATTAATAAAATTGTGAATCTCTATATTCGGTAGAGAGCGAGCTTGCAACAGACCCTTTTTCAATGTTTTGAAGCATAAGCTGGTCTGAGAGGTCTCACCGTTGGTAGTTACTGGTCCACTAATTGTATAATTTGGTGGTTGTGCAATTTATTGCATATTGTCTTCTTCATCCTTTTTTTCCTTTTCAGAATAAATAAACGGTTAATTGTACCCAACAGTTGCAATTTGTTTCTCAGCATTACTCTTTTTGGCTGTGATTCAGTGTTACTGTATTGCAGCAATATCTAGTTATGGGAACGCCTGCTCTCGGTGCTGAGAGTGTAAATGCAGATATATATTGCACTTTGGGACTTAAAGAATTGGGCAAAAGAGTTGTAGGAAGTCCAAAGATTTTATCTCTCATTGCCAGACTTCTTGAGAAATCTGTTCAGAAGAATGAGATGTTCCCGGAGACAATGCAAATTAAAGATGTTACCATATTTCATGGGTTAAGAGAACCTGATATAAGTATTCAACAATATATTGATCGCATTTTCAAGTATGCTGCATGTAGCCCCTCCTGCTTTGTTATTGCACACATTTATATGGATAGGTTCCTTCAGAAAACAGATGATCATTTAACATCCCTTAATGTTCATCGGCTTCTTATAACTAGCATAATGGTAGCAGCAAAATTTATTGATGATGCGTAAGTACTAATCCTTAAAATTAGATGTATATTTGACCATATTATAGTATCACATTAAATCTCAATATGATGGCCTGGTGGCTATTAACATTTTTTTTATATGGGCTATTAACCTTACTCGCAAGCATTCTTGGTGAATGGCTGTATGATTGATTGCAGGGAAATCAAGTTCCATTGTCCGGTGCTTGTGCCTGGTTTGCTTCCTTTTTTGTTATCTTTATTCAAGGGTAATATTCTGTCATTTTGCAGATTTTTCAACAATGCATATTATGCTAGAGTGGGAGGAGTAAGCACAGCAGAATTGAACAGGATGGAGATAAAGTTTTTATTTAGTCTAGATTTCAAACTTAAAGTGAATGCTGAGACATTTCACAGATTTTGTTCTCAGTTGGAAAAAGAAGCTGCTGAAGGACTACAAATTGACCGGCCAATTCAAGCTTGTAAAATTAAAGAGAAGTGGTCAAATAAAGGAGATTCGGCTTGCATTCCCACAATTGCCAGATAACAATGAAGATTCATTTCAATTTATCATATCAACCCCACATCTTACTGAAGTATGTTCAAGTACTGGGCGTGGACTCCAGAGGATAGTTGCATTTAGTGAACGATCATAGCAAAGGCTGTGTACTTGCGCCATTGTATGATTTTGTACGCCATTACTTAGCTATAGGTTGCCTCACATTTTCTGTGTTCCATCGTGTGTTTTCCTTTCTAGGCCCTCATTACTAAGTGGTTTTGCCCTCCAGAGTGTATTTTTCTTTACTCAAAAGCTTGTATGCATAGATTAAGCATATTCATGGTTATGAAGATTGTTGGTGTAAATCCCCCCCTTTGACTTAAGCTGCAACTCTGCTGGATTGATGGATGGAGATTTTACATTTTGGTACTGTATTTCATTCCTTTCACAACTTAAAGATTGCAGGATTTTGAATGATTTGTGATTTGTGATCAATCAGCCTGGACTCACCATTATGGAGCGGTAGCCAGAGCTGTGCACGACTTTTGGAGTTTTTATGTACCATATTGAATGTTTGATACTCCGACTATACCATCCTAAATACAGTAAGAGAAAGCTATACACCCAAGAATATATGAAGGACAAAGATATTTCAATTTCGGTGATCCTGCTCGTTAGGGACTGTGTCGAGGAGCTGCGTAGACATTAGTGCCACTACCATCTGAAATGCAAGATCATGATTGCTGATTGCTACTGAGTGATTTTTTAAGTTTACACACTATGCGTACTTCATTAACAGTCTAATTGAGATATAATTTTGAAAAAAAAAATCCTATACATGATGAATATTTTACAAGGCTTGATCTAAATCCTAACCATATGACAAGGATGCTTATTTGTACTACAGGATGCTTATCCCTCTGGAGGAAGCATTTATTTATTGTACGACTTTTCTGTTTAGGCCTTCCTCCGCAAACTAACCAGGTGTCCTGTCGGCAACTTCTTGCTCATGATATTAGAAGGGAAAAATACTCTCTTTTTCACTTGTTCCACTATGAAAGTGGTTAATTAAAGCCTAAATACTCCCAAGGGTTTCTAAATTCTTGTTGACATCTTCAGCATTCAAGACATCAACAGTTGCCCATGGAAGCTGTACATCATCCTAGACCCAAAGCAAGCACTTAGCAGTATTACCTAGGAGGCCTCTCCAGTGAAATCTGATCAAATTTTCCTTTTCGGAAATCTGACAAGATACGTAATGCTGCTTGATGCGTGTCCCGATGTTTAAGTGAAGGGCAAGCTTCTGAACAAATCTGCAACTCAACAGGTTAGCAGTGACCTAATCACTAACAAATTGCAGGGGAATGAAATGTCAGGTTAAATATATATTATGAGAAAAGCATAGCACATCAAAACATAGATTTACCATTGTAACCATCCACATCAATTCTGTAACGCTTTTGAAGAGCATTTGCACCTGCAAGAAGCATACATTGGATTACAAGTTGCAAGGTAATATTGAAGTTTGAGAATCGCAGCTTGCAAATAATTATGTGAATGTCATGTTATCAAATTTGCTGCCAATGATTCAACTATAAAGTAGACCAAGTTAAAAAAAAAAAAAACTTTCTTAGCCTCTCCAGTTGTCAATGATTCTTAGCCGCACTGTGAATAAAGATGTTTTTTCTGTTTGATTTAGCAAAACTGGTATACTAAATGTCACTCAATGACTATCCAGTAAAACAACACCAGTCACTGTCTTAATATGAACAATAATAGACGAAAAGCCCAATGCCAGTGACATGCATGTGAGACATAACTTCTACTGCCTAGAAAACGAGCAAAATATTATGAAAAGTATTCTGCTTGAAGGATTTTTTTTTTCCAAACCAACAAGTGAAATAAGAAATGTACCCCGGACTAACTTTGGGACAGTAAACATCAGCAAATTAGGAATGGATATAATAAATACCTACGGTTGGAATCCTTGCAAGCATTTGTACAAGAATTGCAGTAACACTGTACGATCGCCCTCCAACGTCATCACATGTAGCAAGCTTTATTGCAGCAGCTTGATCACTAATCCACATTAGGATTTCCGGGAAAGTCTAGCAATTCAAGATCCTTGCAAAACAACCACATAATAGAGACAGTAAAAAGTTCTAACAGGTATTATTGATGTTTTATAGCCAGAAATAAGGTAGACTCATGAACACAAAGGTTTATTTATAATTTTGTTTCGGAAATAGAGTAGAACTCAAAAATAATACAGTTCCAAGAATTCTAAATTTTTAGGGAATGACTTTGAGCTTTGATGAACTTTTGAGAGACTCCAAAGTTTTGGACGTTGCAAGTATCATATGAATTAGCTTTCTTTTTCATTAAATTTCCAACATTTTTACAATATTTGAAAAACTTTCAACTTAGTATCCCCCCATATTTTCTAGACAACTAGAATACAAGGCTTAGAACTTAGAACAAATGTATTAAAGTTGCAACTTTGAAAAACCACATTGCAAAAATTCCATATTCATGTTTCAAAATGTTCAAAGCCACTGAAAATTTTTTGACACTGTTAAGCATCTCCTAATATTTGCAGATATAAAATTCCAATTCTCTGAAGTAACTGAAATAACTAAGCTTTTCTTGCTGTTTTCTAGGGCTTAGAAGTTTGAACATTGCATTGAAAACTCGCTTTTCCCTGAATGGTCATGTCTAACATCGTTGGTAATATCTAAGCAAGAAAACTAAAAACATACTTCAATTCCCTAGTAACACCTGGTTGAGGAGCTGCTGGATACATTTGCCTCTTCAGCAAATGGTCGATCAAAGACGATTTCCCAGCATTAGGGTATCCAACTATTCCAGCTCGAACCTGAATAATAATCAAGGAAAGTTCTTTATGTTCACAGAGTAAAATTTATATCCAGACAATAAGGGACAATCATATGCATTTAATATACTAAAATTGAAATTAGCTAACTCACTGCAAGACACAGGTACAAATTTAATCTGAGACTACAAAAGTGGAAACCAGAACATATGATTTTATCAGCACCAATGCAAAAGGATGTAATAAACACTGGAGAACAAAGTCAACCATAAATAAAAGATAAAGAGAAGATTTCAAAATATCAAATAACATTCGGTGTAGTAACGAACTGACCTATGAAACCTACCAGACGAGGAAGGAGTCCTTTGGCTCTGCATTTGACATTTATACTAGCTGTTAGTGTCTGTGCTAACCAGCTCAACTTCATACCCTGTATTTACAACATGAGAGTGTTTATTTCCATTTATGATGTATGAATTAAAGAAAGCTTGAAAGTATTTCTTAAGATTTACCATTCCAAGACATCCATTGAAAAAAACAACTTTAATTCCCTGTCTTGTAAAGTTGCCCAAGCATTCCGATCTTCTGCAGATATCATGTCCAATGTATTCAACACCAAAATTCTTTTCTAATTACCAAGCCATGAATCCATCTGCTCATGAAATGATTAATGGTAGCAATAAGTTTGGATTGAAAAAAAAAAAAGGAATTGCACTCCACAGATTCAAAGGATATATTAGAGTGGAACATTAAGAAGCATTTTAAACATCAGAGACAACATGAGGCATAATTAATTATTTCTGACTTCAAATTCTAACCTGTGGATGGGTTGTGGACAATGGAATTCTAGCATCTCGTACCTCAATGACAACATCCATAAGCTTGAGTTGTTCGTTAATTTTTTTATCAGTTTTTGCAATATGACCAAGATACCACTGTAGAATTACCATTGCTCAAGTAAAAAATAAGTCATTAATCTAAACAAGAAAATTTTCATCAAGCACCCGAACAGGCCGCAATGACTTTGTTCAGCAGTAAAGATCAGCATCCAAATCAATCCAATCACACTCTTCTTCTCCGCAGCTCTAAATATTGTCACTGGAACTCGAATTTCCATTCCCACCAACAATCTGAAATATCTTTCTACACGATTATGATTATGTATCTTTAAATGATTAAACTAGAATTTCGATAGGAAAAAAAAAGTATGAATTAGGGTTAGAAATGCTGCCTGAATAGTAGGAGCTGAAGAAGACAAAGAAGGTGTAGCAGCGAGAGCTAATGGAGACGCTTTCGGTTTGCATCGGCAACGAACAAACTGCACGGAGACCGTAGAAGGTAAACATAGGCTCGATAGCTGCATAGCCATGTCGTGCTATTGGGACAAAATCACAACTTTTCAACATGAGTTAGTGAAGTTGAATATCACTAGTGTTATCTATTTGGGTTTTGTGCGAAAATAACTCGTTTTTAAATCCATTTACGAAAATGGTCATATTTTTTTAAAAAAATAATTAATTAAATTAAAAATATATTTTTTAAATGATTTTATTTTTATTTAAAAGTGAGTTTTTTTTTATTTTATTTGAAAGTGTATTTTCGATTAAAAAAATATTTTCAAACATATAAAAATATTATATTTAAAAATATACTTTCAAATAAGATAAAAAAACTCATTTTCAAATAAAAGTAAAATCATTCGAAACACATATTTTTTATTTAATTGATTCATCTTTTTAAAATATGATTATTTTCGTAAATTAATTTTAAAAAATAATTATTTTCGTATATTTTCATATCTATTTTGTGTTCAGTCTTGAACAAGCAAAATAAGTTATTTAATTTATGATTAATTATCAGTTTGACAGGTTTTTTCTCGACTTATTTGATACGAACAAACTCTGTCAAATATTAATTTTTACAAAATTTTAAAAAATAAATTTTTAATGTATATATATAAATTCTATAAAAAAAATTATTTATAATTATTATTTTAATTATTTATAAAAATTTTATTTATTTCTTTTAAGTCCTATTTATTATAATTTTTTAGATTATTTTTATCTTTTTAAAAAAATATATTAACAATCTATTTACTTATTATTTTCTTTTCTTCTATCTTTTAAAATTTTAATAATTAAAAAAAAATTATAAAATAAAATAATTTTATTAAAATTTTAAACTCTTATTTTATATAATAACTATTTTTTAATTTTTAAATTTAAAAAAATCTAATCAAATATGCTCAAAAAAGTTTGTTCTATGGATTGTTTTTGGGCTCGGTTTAGACCCTTATACATTGAAGTTTAGAATATGACCCATACAATATACCCAGCCCCCACTTCAGCTAAATTGATTTCGAATTGAAAACACACGCTTCTTTCAATTGATCTCTCTTTCCGGATGGCGAGAAAACAACACTAAATATGATTACTGAGATCTGTAAATTTTTTGTTATCTAGTCCAACGGGTCGTACGTCTTCTCAAGGACGTAGTAGAACAACCAGAGCCTCAATTCATCCAATAATCATGAAATTTGAATATGTTCCAAAACAAATTAGAACAAGTCTTACCCTTTGACCTACGTCACCTACCAATTAAAAAGCATCGTATTTGCATTATATGAGAAGTCAATATTTATTCTTATACAACGGAATGGGCAAAATTTCATATATTTACTCAACAATGACATGCCCTAAGGTCTGTACATTTTTGTTCCTCCATCTTTACAGCTAGCTAATCAAAGATCCAAACCCAGGTGTGTCATTCACAACCGACTTCAATACTCCTGCCCGGTTTAGAAAATACTTCTGTGAAGTAGTTGCGAATCTCTGGTAACACACGTTGGATCAACTGATAACACCTGCAAATCATCCCATATAAATTAGAAATTTTTAAATTCAGATCGGATGAAAGCATTAAATACATTGAAAAGGGCATGAAGACAAGTTGAAAGACATCAAAAGCAAAATTCAAAATAATTCTACTCCACTTCGAAACTATTTCGATTAAAAGATCTCTTTAGTGACCGACTATGTATATCAAAACAATCTTGAGTTAGGGTAATATCAAATCACAGTTTTCTAATGTAAAATCCGTCAATCAAATCAAATTTCAAACTGAGCAGCCAGAAATATGTACTCCGAAGACTGAAAATTTACCGCTCAAGCTGGATAGATATAGCATACCATGGTTTACTTCTCAGTCTGTCAAATTGCTCCAATATAAACAGTATGCACGATTGTCTTAACGTCGTAGCATTGTAAGCCTCTGATAAGTCATACATGAGTGGTACATTTTCCACGGAAATATCCTAAGGAATGATAATAAGTCATCAGACTAAACTTTGATATTACAATTTTTGATATTGAAAGTGCTCATCGAACTATATACTTAAATCAACCTGTGCAATGGCATACTCGCAGAGGCGTTTAAGGCCATCTAAAAGATATTGATCAGCAGCACTGAGAAGATCTTGAGCGATATCTACATTAACATCTACAGACCCTGTATATATAAACCTGCAAGCACACAAAAACCAGTAGATTATCATCAAGGGAACGTTTGCTTTGATTCATTTCCAGAGAGAGTGTGAATCTCACACCTGATCATCAACTCAAAAACATCCCATCTGATATTTGGAATTTCTACATCTTTAGCGTTTTTCTCCTGCAATAAATTTTCATAAAGTCACTCGTCATTTCCAAATATTGTTCACTCAGCCGAAGCAGTCGGATGAGTTTTCAGAAAAAACCGGACAAAAGATTGAATCTTGGAAGCCAACAACACTTCCCCTTCCAAAATTTAAAAAGAAAAATTTTAGTCTAAACTACTAAATCTAAATTAAATGACATTTAGATTCCTAAAAACGTTATTTGACTTCTAAAAATTTATCCTCGAACTTTATTATACTAAAAAAAAATAATTTTATATATTCTTATTCTTTGAGCTCTGCAAAAATAATGCATAGTAAAAAAGTAAAGACTAATTACCTAGATATAATTCATATATTTTAGATTTTATTATCATTACTAATTGTGAATGTCATTTAACTTTTTTATAAAAATCAAATATGTACTTGAATTGATAAAAATATATAATAATACATGAATACTTAA
This sequence comes from Trichilia minutiflora, assembly GCA_035590515.1. Classification (NCBI taxonomy): domain Eukaryota; kingdom Viridiplantae; phylum Streptophyta; class Magnoliopsida; order Sapindales; family Meliaceae; genus Trichilia; species Trichilia minutiflora. Next base: position 20,180,369 of record JAVXUL010000001.1, read on the forward strand.
TTTTAATTTTGTTAGATTATGAAATATATAATAAATTTTTAATTTTACAACAAAATTTTTAAATTTTATGTTAAATATTTTAAGTTTTCTACTCAATAGTTCAATTTTTAAAATTTTAAATATTATATTCAAATTTTAGTATAAAAAATATTATAAAGATAATTTATTTAGTTTTCACAAAAATTTTTATAATGTATTATTTTCTTAAAGTCTATAAAAAGTATATGAAAATATCATTTTTCTAGCACAATTAAATTTTAAGTATATAATAGACTTTTTAAAAGTTAAATATTACTTCTGAAAATTTAAGTGTCACTTAGTTTGGATTTAAGGATCTAAATAACATTTTATTTAAATATTTTGGATTCATTTTGCCCAATCCTTAAACATAATTTTCAGTCCTGTTTTCCTGAGTTTTATCTTTTTAGTTTATATTTCTCCAAGTGACAAAGTTGTTCCATGGTTGAGGGAACTGAGAACAGCCTATAAAGTAGGTAATAAATCGATACTCACCCTGTAACCACCATCAAACATTGCACGGAAAGCATCCGAAGAAGCAAGCAAACAAATTCTGTGAGCATAGAACCGTTTCCCTAATGACATAAGATAACAATTAAATGCTCACATAATAGAACAATGAGAAAAAAAACAATATTATTAAATACCCTGACCAATGAGAAAAATTTTATACCTTCGACCAAGAATATTACATCAGACAACGTAGGATTGTTTACAAACTGCTCACCCAAGTACACCTACAGCAAAATAATGAAATTGTTAATTATGCAAGATGTGAACAAGAAGAAATTGATATTTCATCAATATGCAAATCAATACAACATAGATTCTGAATAAAAAGATCTAGTCAATGCTTGTGATCAAAGGAGCAAGGGAAGAAGCAAATAATAACCTAATAATTACACTCAAATAATTTTTCAAAAAAATGGCTTAAGGTTCCATTATGGCTCAAAGTTATTATTAATTTACTGAGCCAATTGGAGAACAACACAATCATGAGCAGCTACATGGATCATTGCACAAGATGTGAAGGCAAAGAACGTCTTGTAACAAAACGACAAAAGTTCAAGCAATAAAGAATTATCCTTTACTTTGAAGGTCGTGTTCAGATCAATTGCAGGAGCTGTAGATATGCAAATGGTCTTGAGTTCCAGTTTTTTCTTGTTACTAGAGTGCCCTGAGTAGTTGATTCTGCTACGGGTAGTTGCTTTGGTACCAAACAGGTTACTTTGTATTTTGTGACAGACATGAATAACTATAAAAGGGGGTGCTGGTGATGAATTTGGGGTCATGGGCTGATTGCATTTTTCTGTACTACATCTTGTTCCTTAACGAAAGCAATTGTTTTTTCTCTGAATTTCCGGTTGAGTTCTTTTGGCTTGTTCTGTGTTTATTCAAGTTTTTTTTTCCTTGTTTACCTTGATTAAGTCTGACTGCGTTCATTAGCTTTCAGTATTAGAAGATCAGTTCTGTATATTGTTTCTTTGATTTTCTGAGGTCGGAAAGATTATGATAACCAACACAAGTAATCCAAGGTAAACCACTGCGCTCAGTAGTCAAAGTGGCTAACTCTATACTGCTTTTCAAAGCAACTGTATCTGACAGATTCGTCCTTGCCCTCTTACATAGAACTAGAGCAAGCAACGAAGCAAGTAAAATCACAATCATACCGGCCACACATCCACATCCCATATTATCACACAACTAAGAACCAAAAAGAGAATAGAAAGCTGATAGCAACAAAAGTAATGGAAATTTAAATTAAAAACACCTGTGGATTTGGTGGAGGAGCTGCATCCATAGGAGAGTGAGATGTAGCCTTAGTAGCCAGCTTATACAACGCTACTGAACTATCTTCTTGCTGCTTCACAGTTGCAGACTCAAGAAGCCCCAACAGCAAGTCTAATCCTGGGCAAAAAAAGAAACAGAAAAGAAAGAAAGAAAGGATTTATACATAGAAATAAGCAAGGAAAAGAATACATGAACAGAACTGCAAAAGAAATTTTATGAAAGAATGAAGGTGAAGAATTTTGGTAGCCCGGCTCAAGTTTTTATACCATTGTTGTCAATGAAAATAGTTTCACAATCCTCAGGGGCACAGAGGTGAGCAAGAGCCAAAGCAACTCGTCTTTTTGCAGCCCTGTCTGCAACCCGCATTAGATACAACAGATGGTTCAATACCTGCCAAAAAAAAGGATGAACAAATTGATCCAGCAAATCATGCCAAATTATTCTTATACAATCAATTTCTTTCCCGACAGTTTTTTCTAAATATAACCCATTAATGTCATATGTCCAGGCAAACAGCTAGCAAGAAGATTAAAAATGCAAATTCAATCAAGTAGATGGCCTGAAAATTAGGATGAATGAACTCACTCGTCCATGAATTTTCTCCTCCAACCTTTTCAATGTCCTGGCTATACAGTCCTTTGTTGGCTGCAAGTATCAGATAAATATCGTAAGAATAGGCAAACAACCATGGAATGGAGTGGGAAGAAGGACCAATCATCTGGTCTCTATGCATCAAAACATTCAGAAGGAAAAGAAAGAATACTTGTGCAGTGAACTCTCCATCTTGAAGTTTCTGAACACCACCAACCTTGATGAGATCAGCAACATTATCCTGCAGAAGGAGTCTCATATAAGTGCCACTAGATTAGACAACTTGCTGAAATGGCAATGACTGAATAACCTTTACCTCATTATCTGCAAGGCCATAAAGAGCAAATGCAGCATTATGTTGAAGAAATCCATTTTTGGAATCAATAAGCTCTAGCAATGACACTATACCACCATGCTGAGCAATGCCTGCTTGGTTGTGCATATCCTACAGTTAACAGCAACAGCATAATAAGGGAAAGAACCCATACACATACCACTTTACACATTTCATTGCAAAATTTAAAAAAAAAAAAAGTTAAAAAGGACACTTAGAACATGAGGAACAAATAAATTTTCAGTTACAAGTCACTGGACAAATTTAATCAGGAAAGAGAACAGGAAAAAAAAAATTTACCAGCAGGCAATATGCACCAAATTAAGAACATGCTATAACATAGTTGACACATAAAAAATCTTAAGGTGAAATACAAGTAGATAAAATGATCATTAGAGCAACAAAATTATTAAATGCCTAGTTTCTATAATAATACAAAGAGATGACAATAGAAATATCCCTGCACAAAACTACTAACCATCCAAGACCAACTCCATATGGTAATCGAGTTGCTCCATTTATTTAAACATTGTGAAAAAACAAAAATACAAAATCATGGAACTTAAAATTATCATTTAGCCTGGGTATAGCAGAATTCAGATTTTAAGAAATGCATGCATATCAAACAACCTTCCTTATAGAATAAAAGAAGAGTTGACAACTAAAACCATTTGAGTTAATCCGATAATAAGATCATTTAGCAGCTTTCCAACACCATTTATATTTATGTCTGATTTGAACAAGGCACAATAAGATCAAAGAAATAAGAACCTGTGCCAATCTCCCTAGTGCAAAAGCTGACATTTCCTTAAGCTGTGAATCTGGGGACTGAAGCATCTCAATTAATGGCTGCACAGCTCCTCTCTGAACAATGTGCACCTGCATGAAATTCATCTTTGTTGCAGTTAAAAAAGGATTACACGCATTAAAAGAGGATTCAAACAAAGGGGTGAGTTATCCAATTTACATTGTAAATCCACTCTACCTTGCAATTTGAATCAGCTGCAGCAAATTGACCAAGTAATAAAGCTGCTTCTCTTTTGCTCTCTGAACAAGAGGAACTGTCACCAAATTCATTAATCTCTTCAAACATTTAATATCAATGATAAATTTAAAAATAGATAGAAAACAGATATTGTAAAATAACTCACAGCACTTGACAAAAATTTAAACAAAAATTAAGTTTGAGAAATGTTCAACTCCTTTGCAAAATTCAACACTTACCTCAGCAAACCAATGACAGGTTGTAAAGCTCCAGCAAGAAGAACTTCTTTCTTTATGTCTGGGGAAGAGTGAACCAGATTACCAATAACACCAACCTGAAAATCTCAGGTGAAATCAGATAATGGTAAATGCTATATAAAATTCAGAAACGAAATTCCAAACACAAATTTGGACAACAGCTCACCGCTTCATAATGTATAGTAGCGTCCTCTGATCGAAGCATTAGTACGAGAGTAGGTAGAGCATTGCACTCTACAATCTGCATGTTCACAATTATAATTACAAAAAATAAAGAGTATGCAAAGAAAACTCTAGAATAATATGTAATAAGAGAATTCTACCTGTTTTTTGTTGTCATCATTTTTAAACGCAAGAGTCCGCAGGGCACCAGCAGCTGCTCTCTGTACCTTTGCATCTACAAACTTAAGCAATTCAACAAGAGGTGGGATGCCGCCTTCAATCCTGAATATATGAGAAAGATATTAGAAAGAAGATGCAATAAGTCATATAAGTTTTAAAGCAAATATGCCACCTGACACGGTTTTTGATGTTGGCATTCTCATGTGAAAGGTTAGTGATTGCATCAGCTGCTCTCCTGATAACACCACTGAGTGTCCGAGAATTGCCACCAGTTTTGTACCTCTTCAGCAAATCCACTAGATGAGATAGAGCACCAACATCTACTATGAGTTGTTGATGCCTTGGCTATTTAACAAAGCAACAAACAAGGTAACTACTACGTGGTAGAAAAATCGCTCAAACAATAAATCGACACAGAAATAGCCACATAAAGTCAAAGTAGTGCGTGCATCATAATATTGTGACCACTAGCAAATATTCACCAAACTGCATATGAATAATCAGAACCAAATTATGACAACCACAGCACGGTTAACAAATTGAAGCTAGTATCCCAAATCCAAAGACCCGACCCATAATCTATTAATAAATAACAGCACATGATGAGCTAATATCAAATCAGATAGATTATTAGATAATGTCTAATTTCTTGCATCTGCAGGTGCTTGCCCTACGATATGAAAGCTTACAGTGTCTAAAATTTTACAGAATTCCAAACAAAGAAACCTAAGAATACACCTCTAGCTAGCATAAGAAACGTGATGTAAGGTTTAGTGGGTTTCTTGGATATGAAATCCACTTTATTTTCTTGAATTAACTTCAATCTGCCTATGAAACAGAGTTACGCAGCGGCAGATAAAAAGCAAGTTATGATAGCATAGTATTGGGTTGGCAGAAAATCATATCGAAATCTAAGGAAAGTGAACGTCACTGAACTTGCCATATTTGTTTAGTCCATACATAGGCCCATGGTAAATAAACACTTGAAAGAAAAGAAAACCTACATCACCAGCTTAAAGCTCAAATTTCTAATTTCTTTTATGTCAACCCAATGCAACGTATTTCCAGAATCTGTATCAGTTCATTCAAAGTTGTTCAGATACGAATTCCGAGCGTCCCAAATTCACTTAAGCCTAATGGGTAGAAGCAAAATAATTATCTCAAATAAATGCACCCATAATTAACAAATTTTACACGTAAGTTCTGTTGGTTAATGAATTAATACAATTTCATAGTCTTCTGATAACATACAGCAGTGAACCAATCAAAAATAAAGCTTTTATACGACAGGTCCATAAAATGTCTCCCTTAATTATTAAAACAAAGAACAATTAGAAAGACAGCGATGAATTTGACCGAACGCCATCAGTACAGAGACTCGAAGAGACTGACGAAAAGACTGTACAATTTAATTTTAAAAGAAGATTCAACAAAACCAAAAATCAATGGCTCGGCATTTGCATATTGTATTTCAAAAACATCAAGAAACTAGAAAATATGTACAAAATAAAAAATCCGTGCATCTAAACGTGCAAAAATAGTAAAAAGAGTATTGGATTTATTACTTTTACAGCAAGAAGTCCAATTGCGAAAGCACTTTTTTTCTCCACCTCATGCTCAAACGGGATTTGAGCATCCATCGGCAGTGATGGCGACTGAAGATGCCTCACCAGCGCAGGCACGGCCCCATTGTCCACAATTAAGTTCACGATTTCTTCTACACATAAGGTTTTACTAAAACCATCAATCCCAAAAGAAACTCAAAAACTGCTACAAACACAAGAATCGCACAATTAAATAATTCGACGATAAAAATTTTAGAGAATTAAGTGTAATAAATTGATGAAATATCCTCTTTGCACTCCCTATATGACACCCAAGCATATTCAAATTCCTTGAACTCTATAAAATTACGGAATATATGGTCTCAGAAAACAAAATTAGTAAACTAAAGTTAACATAACCCAATCATCTGGAAGTTATTTCAGTTGAAATGATTAAACTCGGCAATGAAGATTCCATTCTTGAAAAACACATATAGAATACAGTTACACGCAGCACCGAAAACACAAGCATACAGATAAATATATGGAACCACAGAAAATTTTTGAGAACTAAGAACGGTACCGTTCTTGGCGTGTTCAACGAGGGCATGAAGAGCGCGGTTAGCGGCGGCGCGATCGGCTTCGTTAGAACTGTATGTGGAGTTCAGAACATCAACTTTAGCGCGAATCTCTTGAATCAGATCTTGTTCATTGGCTCTGAATTCGAAGATCGAGAATTTTTTATCGGCTTTCTCTTCATCGAAATCTTCATCTAACTTTCGCTTCAAGGTTCTCCGAGCAGGAACCTTTTGTCGCTCTTGATGATCCATGACGAATTGGAGATACGGATAAGTAGGTTGGTTAAATCGGGGAAATAAATGGGGCTTGCGTTCTTTTAATCGTTCTGCAAAATGAAATGTAGGTGATTTGAGTTTCTGTGATGTATTAGGATCCCGCCATTTTGTTCTAAGGTGCAGTGCTAAAGTGCGCTCCCGCTCTCCAACACATTAATTTAAACCAATGCGCGCAATCAGGGTGCGGGATATATTAATTATTTAATTTTGAGAGAAAGCCGATTAACTGCCCAAAAAATATATATACTTCTTTAGTTTTTGAAAAATGAAAATGTATCAAAAATTGTTGTGAATTTTGTTCCTCGTATTTTCAAAAATTAGTTTTATTTTCAAAGAACAAAAGTAAAATATATATATATATTTTGCTATATATTTTAAAGTTTTTCTTTTCAACGAAAGAATAATTTTCACTAAAAAATTAAAAAAAAAAATCTTTCTACCATCTTCCACCAATTTTAAAAATATTTTTTGTAATAACAAATTTTATTGGCGTAAGAAATTACGATCGTCTTCAACTTCGAGTATCAGTTTGTCTTTTCTTCTAAATTTTGGTAGCTATAACTGCAAGACAGTAGAAAAACAGTAGAAATCTAAGGAGTAAAGTCGATTTTCTGGCAACAACCCTTCGATACTTAAGTCAGTGAGGGGTTTTTTTTGTGTATAGGGGTGAAATAAATAAGACAAAATCAAAAAAAAATTCAGAAAATATTTTATGTGCCTGTTGGGTGTTTCTCTCTCTACTATAAAAATTGAGATGTTGCAAAACTATCAGAGAACGTACAAATATTATTCCCAGATTCAGTTATATTGGGATCATGGATTTTCGTACCTACGGACACGTGTCGTTGTGCAGCTAACGTGTCCTAAAGGTCTACAACAAAAATCGTAGACATGAATATTACGATACTGTTCTCTGTCACGTGTACCCCGAGACCCTGATCATGGGATCCCCAACGTGGATATTGTGGTATTGTTCCTTATCACGTGTACAGCGAAATCCCGATCATAGGTTCCCTAAGATGGAACCATCAGAATTCCCGAGATGGACATCAATCGGCTATTTCTGACGGGGGATACTCGAGAAAGATTCTCTATCCGTTGGCCTCGAATGAATTACCCGAGACCATAATACTATTGCGAGTGATGCAAGGGGAGGTCTTGGTACGACATCGTATTCGAAGATTTTATGAGAGGGGACCATGCCTATATGATCGGCCTGGACCTTTAGGCTAGGTTTTAATAAAAATACCCAAATATTAAACCCTCAGTTTTCAATTAAAAACTAATAGATTTCTGATCGGCTGTCGTTTTAGACCTTAATGGTTGTCGTCTTCTTTAATTAACTGCTCTTGAGAACGTAACCGTCAACCACGTGGCATCACCCCATTGAAAGATCAATCTGAAAGGTCGCGATTCTTGGGACGTAATAATTCGACTGACGTGGCAGGCTCCACCCAATTTCAAATTTTGAAAAGACGTGCCCTTTGATGTTTTTGGATTCGAGCGACGTGGCTAATCCCTGTCCATTCAATTAAGTCGATTAGGGTTCTTTTTGCCTTCCCTTATCCGACTATAAATACCCCCTTCTACTTTTGATATTCCTTTTTCTTCTTCTCTTTGTTGTCACTTCCAAACAAAAACGTTCGTTCGAGAACATCCGCAGCTTTCTTGACAGATCCTGAAAATTTTCGGTCTCAAGCAGTCAACTCATTCTCTGGACACATTCAGCACTTCGACTTCGGCAAGTTATTTACACACACCTGTTTATTACTTTCTGCAAATCTTTTAAACTATTAAGTAGATGTAAAATATATGTTCGGCTATAAAAATAATATGCTAAACTAGAATTTATGTTAGAATAGATTTACACATGTACTCGAACAATATTACTACCACTCGTAGGAGACCAGAGACCTCATAGTTGTCTCGGTTGTAAGTGACAGACCTTAGCAGCCTTGGTAGTTGTAGAAAATTTGTAGGGAAGACTTCTTAGAGTTGTTGATGATCCCTGAATAGCGTCTGACCTTTACCCTTTGTTTTTTGGACAGAAATAGCTTTTGTTTCCAACTTTGAGTCCACACTCGAGACTGTTGTTGGGGGAGGCAACGTAGAAACGGGCTTAGAATTGGTTGTCAGTCCAGAATCGATTTCTAAGGCCCGATCCCCATACGAGTAAGATTGGTTTACCTCTACTGTGATGGAGTCTGACTTGGAGGCATATACATCCCTCTATAATATTTCAAAGGATGTGTACCTCCGAGCCCCCGAGACCGACAAGAGTTCTAGTATTCCTCCTGAGGGTGAAGTGGCCTTCAACGAGGAATTTTTTCATGTAGGGGTAAGGCTGCCCCTTCAATCATATTTCTGTTGGATACTAACCAGTATGGGAATAGCCCCCTACTAGATGAATCTGAACGGCTAGAGGATTCTGGCAGGATTGTACGTTCTGTGGGGATAAATAACCAATTATCCGCCTTCCATGAAGGAGATAGAGCACATGTATGTGCTCAAAAAGAACCATGGGAAGAACCTAGGATGATTTTATCTCCAAGCAAGGCCTTAAAAGCCCAATCCGATCAAGGGGAACCCCACCAGTAACAAGGATTGGAAGAGTAAATGATTTTTTATCGATGGGAAGTGGAATTTCGAATCGCATCTCCCCGTCCCAAACAAATTCGGTGAGACACTGCTTTGGACAAGAGATGTCGAGCTGAGTCCCCGAAGCTTAGAGATGATCAGACAAGTTAGGGCTAACTCTTCGGCTCAGAAATCTTTACTGTCTGATATGAATCTCTTCGCTTCAGATTTGGTAAAAATGACCCCGAGCAGAGATTTCTTATATCTCCAAAAGAAACATTTCGCCCAGAGTATAGTCTTTATCATAAATATCTGATCTCCTGACATATATATATTTTCATCATAAATGTGATTAACCCTTTTGCTCACTTCTTGACAAGATTAGATATGTCTGGGAAACAATCAACTCTTTCTTCTCTAGGCCAGTTGATGAGCAAGAAGACCCCTGGGTCTTCCCAACACAGTCCTCCCCCGAAACAACAACAAAGCAAGGAAAATGTAATGTTACAAAGAAGAGGTCAAAGACCTTCAGACTCGGAATCCGACTCCGCCCCGGTTATTATCTTTGACAAGAGAAAGGGGGTCATGGTCAATAAGCAGCCTCTAGAGAAGGGGCAAAAGAGGAAACGGGATGCCCCGATCGATTAGGGGTAGAAGAAGCTAAAAATCGGGGGGTCGGGTACTGCCAAAACCAATATTAGCTTTACAGGGCCGCTAAAATTGTTGAACTCCGGACGACTCCCCTGAGCGAAAACAACAATATTTTTCCCATGTCCTGAACATGGTTAATAACCTCAAAAGGCATTTGGCTCCTCCTATTATCGAGAAACTGGACAACACAAAGGAGACTGATGCGTTAGACTTTATGTATCGATGGGGTCTGTGGGTACGTTCATTTGTTCGGTTTCCAACACTTGCTTTTTTTATAAATTTACTAACATTGTGCTTTGTTTGCAGACCTGCTATCAAATGAAACAACATTGTGAGGCAAAGAAAGACGAGACGAGCAAAATCCAAAATCTCGAGAAGGAAAACG
>JAVXUL010000001.1:20200505-20213790 GCA_035590515.1 Trichilia minutiflora
CATATCACTCGGGGGTAAACTACTCTCATCTGATATTTCATGAACAGGATCTGGGCTTTGAGACATTCTTGTAGATCTAGGATGATGCCTTTCATACATGTGGGGAGGTATGCATGTCTCCCTACCTCCCACCTTTCTCGGGTGAGGATCCTCGACAACCTTACCCTTTTCTTTCTCAACTGTTGTGTATTTTTTGGACCAGTGTTTCCTCCTTTCTCCTTCACCGTTCCCCGTCATGGCTTCTGGCAGGGGAAAACTGCTCTTCACCATTTTCTCTGGTACTTTTGTACCCTCATCTGGTATTTTGATATCCCGCATGCTGAGCTACATTATTTTTTTTTAATCTTTGACATCTCCTTGATCAACATCTGTATTTACTGATTCTTCTCTACATATCATTGCTCGCTATCTTAGAGCAACTGCAGCAAGTGAGTCATCTCCTCTACACCCCCGGAATGGGATAACCTTTGTGCATGTTTTTCTCCAACGTTGGACCGGGGACTCTCGTGCTCCGGAATCTCATGCTAGAGGTTATCTACCCCCTCCGCTACAACAGTAGTGTCAATGGAGTCTCCGTCCAGATTTCTCCTCTCTGACACATGCCTTTTGATCGAATATCCTCTGATGTTCGTCATTCTCACTCGAGTTGGTTGCTTTTATGACTTTTTGTCCATTTCCCACAAACGACGCCAAATATTGATACAAGAAGTTACGGTCGTCTTCAACCTCGAGCACCAACTTGTCTTCTTTCTCGAGCTCTTGTAGTTGTAACTGCAAGACAGTGAAAATCTAAGGGATAAAATCAGTTTTTCGACGAAAATCCTCCGATGATTAAGTCAGTGAAGATTTTGCTTGTGGGTGGGTGGGTGGGTGGGTGGGGTTGAGGAAAATAAGACGAAATCGAAAAGGAATTTCAGATAATGTTTTCTGTGTGTGTTGGGTGTTTCTCTCTCTACTGTAAAAGTTCAAATGTTGCCAAAATATTAGAGAACGTACCTGTCATGATTCCTGGATTCCATTATATTAGGACTATGAATTTTCGTACTTGTGGACACGTGTCGTTGTACAGCTAATGTACCCTAAAAGCTTGTAACGAAAATTGTAGATATAGACATCGTAGTACTGTTCTCTGTCACATGTATCCTGAGATCTCAATCATAACTCCTTCGACATGGATATAGTGATACTGTTTCCTGTCATATGTATCCTGAGACTCCGATCATAAATTCTCTGAGACAAATATCGATTGGTTATTTTTTACGAGAATACTCAAGAAAGATTCTCTATCCATTAATTATGAATGAATTACTCGAGACCATAATATTATTATGAGGAATACAAAAAAAGATTTCGATATAACACCGTATTCAAATTTTTTACGAACGAAGATCATATTTGTACTATAGATATAAATTTTTTAATTTAACTTTAATAAAAATATCCAAAAACTTATCGTTTCTATATCCTATCAAAATCACAACGCACAGTTTGTTTCAACCAATATTACATTTGTCGACGTAGTTACTATCGACACTAAAAAATGGATCCTAAGAACCTTCCCGGTGTGTTCCTTTGTACATGTCGAGATATAGATTCCTAGCCAGCGCAATTGCAGCCAAATTTGACAGCGCAAGACTTTCTCTTCTTGTGATCATGAGTATTAATGTCCTTGTTTAACTATCTAGATTCTTTTTTTCTCTTTCATTTGATAACAGTCAGACAGTACCAGTCACTCACACGCAGACAAAAAAATCAATCACAATACAGCACTCCCGGTGTTTGCCTTGAATCATCGAAAAGGATCTTATCTTCACGGGGCTCCACTCCATGCACGTATAAATTACTATGAATTGTTTCAAGTTGCCACGTGACAGATGAACTGGCTGGAAGGACTCTTCGATCAGCTATCGGCTCCTCTTTCCCAGCACGTAGTCCTATTGTCATGTGACCCGTGAGAGCAAAAACATGAATAGATTTGTATTGTATAAACAGGTTGCATTGTTTGCACCATCTGTCTTTAAAGATCAAATTAGATTCTACTGCAAAAGGGTTTGGCTTAATGACGGTTAGGATGCAAGTCTCTTGTAATCCGGAAGATCTTTAAATAATTAAGTGCGATACAAAGTGGTGCTATACACAATTAAAATTATAAATTTTTTATTTTATTTAATAGATTATATTACTCTCATTATTGATATTCTCAAAATCTCTCACTATTATAATATTTTCCATTTTAATAACATTCATTATCAATAATAATCAATAAATTAACTATTCATTAATAATGTCCAATCTCTGAATCAACATTCAATCGCGCATGTTAATAAAAAAAAAAAACAGCATGTGCATGTTACTCTAACAAAAAGTCTCAAAGGTATTGTACACATGCATCAAATGAGTAGAATAGAGGTTTATCGAAGGACGTCCTGCCCCCGTATGTGTGCCGAGTGTTTGATTCATGTCCATATGTAATAAACTTGAATAACATAACATATGTACTCTACGAAATACTATTTAACCTCAATCCAACCATGTTATTCAGCACAACAGATCTTTTTCCACCTCAAAGTTTCCAACTCCCATCCTTTCAGCAATTTCAAGGTCCCATGAACGGAATAACATTGATAATATCAAAATTCCGTACCATACAAATAAATGGCATTGGTAGATGACCAGCTATGACTTTCTTTTTGTGGGTTAGAACTTGTACTTTAGTAGTGTGGATAGGGAAACCCTATTAGGCATTTGCGGTAGATTGAACAGAAAATGAAACGAAAGATTGGCTTCTAATGGTCTTGTTTTTCTTTCTGTAATTCATATATATGATAATTAGTAACGCTAACTGGCTTGTACTACTACTACACACCTAGCTAGCTAGTTGTATAAAAATTCAGGATTCTCCTTTCCTTAGTTGACAGAAGAAAACAAAACCCCAGTTGCTCACGGCAACATGGTAAGAGAGATTCCAAACATTCACAGGGCACGAATGAAGTAATTAAATCAAAAGGGATGGATGGACAGAAGGCTTCGTCGTTATTGTGTGCGAAGAAGTGGACAAAGGAAATACCATGAAGTTAATAAATACGAAGGATATATCAAGGAGACAAGATCTTATCATAATCTATCTGTCTATCTATATATATTCATACTCATCTATCACGTCCATGTAATACATAGTTACATAGATTTGCTCACAAAAACATACACGTATCACTCACATTCGCATTGATAGTATAAGAGAGAGAGTCACACGTGTACATGAGATCTGGAGACATGGCAAAATGGGTGGTGATTATTGGTGTTTATTTGTTACCATATGATTCCATATTACTTAGATCTCGTTGATATTTTCATTTGTTTGCTAGTGCATTATTCATTATATATATTAATGAGAATTCAACTTGAGATGTTGACTTAAATCAAACGGCGAGTCTATGTTATGAAGACTCTGTCAACTAGAACTTCAAATCATGGAGACCGACGAATAATAAAAAGTCACAGTTTATTTGCTGTGAAAATAAAGTAATGCACAATTTGTACGCGTAATTCCAGTAATTTTGCCATCACTAGATCGAAAACCCCATCTCTTTATGGCGAATAACTCAATAACATGTTGCCATGACTTGTAGATACGAATTAATCACTAGATATAAAGAGATCGAGCTCACGAAATTGAATGTGTCCTGAATTTAATTGTAGAATAATAATAACTTTATGTTCTTTCTCATCGCTCAACAAAACTGGGAAGATGAAACAAATCTCTGTCTGCATTTATATTGTTACCTGAAAATTTGAAGAATCGTACAAGTAATAAGAAATAGGGTAATTAATTTATCCTTTACTACTATCTATCTGTCCTTGGTCCTTGACTGTTGCAATGGTTTGTAATATTGCTCAGATCTTCACGCATAGTAAACGGAAGAATTAATAGTTTCTACCTACTGGGTTGTAATAGTATTGTTTGGAAGCACCAAGGAGTAGAGCCCTATTCCTTCACCTTAAATGGCATTTGCAGAAAGCCAAACTACTTAATTCTTGTACTTGAATGCCTCCAAGAATCTCACTGTAGTAATTGTAACTAAATATATATATATTATATATTAACCATTGAGCTTTATCACCGACCAATACTTTGTAATTAATTTGCTGTTGATTTCATTTATAACAAGCCGTGCAATGGGTACACAATGAATTATTCTTTTTACGTACCCTATTAATCCAACAAAGTTATCAATATATTAGGTGAATGAATTCAATTAGCTCGGATATCAAGATGTGACATAATTTCATTTTCAAGGAGATGTATGTTTGTTTGGTATGTGTATGCGTTAATACTATATATAGCTAATACATTTTCTGAATATTAATGTACCCAAAGGTATAGAGAATAACGTCATAAATAAAAGATTATATGTTTGATTTTGATGGTTAATAAATTAAAAAAAGGAAAAAAATTAAAGGAGGCTAAACGGTTGGTTTGGTGGAGAGCACTGTTGAAGATTCTTAAGAGTATAACTTAGGGTTTAATTTAATTAATGGGTTCTATACCCCACCATAATATCACTTGAACCTTACACATCTCCCCCTTTGTCATGGTAACTTCTGTCTTAATCAAATGGGGTTTCTAGTTTATAAAGATTACGTGGTTATCAACTTATCATCGAGAGAGAGCGATTGTTCACCAAACCCACTTAATTGATTCTCTTTATAAATTTTTTTTTTAATATAGAAAAAAAGTAAAAATGAATTTAGACGAACAATTTTCTAATTAAACATGCATGGTTATGGAGGGCAAACTGCCCACTTTAATTCTCTATAATTTATTTTTATTTTTATTTTTAAGTTTATATTGAAGCCAAGGCATATATAATATATTTACCTAAGTACGAACCCAGTATCCGCTTTACTAAAAGAAGAAACGATCCTCCTTAAAACATGCATTGATAAGAAACCAATACGTTAAGAGGGAAAAAGCCTACCACCATTAAAGGCGATACCACAAGCTTTGCAATCTTTCTATAACCCACGTTATTGATTATTTAATGTGGAAAGATGGTAAAGTTAATATGTAATAACTTTAAAGCTTCGCTATGCCATAAAGATTGACGCCACTGTTTCTACTACTTTCGTCTGTTTTTACAGTTTACAATAAGTTACCCGGTGGGGAAAAATGAAAAGGTGGTCATCAATCCCACTTTCGTAAAGCACATGCAAGGTTCTACTACTACCCTTGTTATTCGATTCATTATCTCTTCTATTTGTTTACTTATTTACAAATGGGTTTTGATTTATTTAACATTATGCTTATATTTTAGCCATTTTGTTAAACATTAAATAAATAAAAATAAATTAAGAAGAAGAAGAAGAAGACATAGACGAATGGCTTGGAATTGTTTGGAGGAGGAAGGGTATTCACAAGTTTATAGTATATGTTAGTGGTAATTTGCAGTCACATAGTATATGTTTGCTGCTAAGTAATAGTGTGACCCCCACCAATTTTAATGACAGTCGTCTTATGGTTTTTGAGAACTATCATTCTAGTACTATAAAATCATCATCTCTCCCACTAAATAGAATTATATATGACTTGATCCTCCATAAAAAAAAAAGTAAGAGAGAAGAAGGAGAAGAGGGAGAAGAAAAACCAGAAAAAGAGAGGAGAAATGAAGAGAATCGGTAGAAGAGAAATTAGAAAGAAGAAGAAGAAGGGATACGTAGACAGTTTAGGAGTCATCTAAATCCAATCACAAATCACAAATACCAAATATCACTTTTCTATCATTAATTACTCTTTATTTAATGTAAAAAATTTATCAAATATTTTTATTATTTGATATGTTAAAATCGTTGAATATTTTTTTTGCGTCAACAATATATAATAGCACTGAATTCTATGATAGAAGAACAAAACTTTGCACAATTACATTGTCAGCCAAGCAAGGGGCAAGAACTGAGCGCAAGCGGCATAATTAACTTATGCTTTCGGATTACATGATTAAAAATTAAAAGGAGATATACTGGAATATTATACAAAATAAGAACTCTAATCACTGGCCTAACTTTTTTTCTTTCTTTTGAAATTTTTATAAATTGAAGGACAACTGCAAGCTTGACTTAGAAAGGATTGAAACATTATTGTAAGATGCTACACGACAAATAAAAATCATAATAATAATATGAATCTAATAATCTAACTGTGAGTGTAGCACTAAACACCAAACAGAAGGAGCATTGAGCCACGTATAATGATTTTTTCACTAAATTAGTACATACACATAAAACAAAGGATGCTCATGGTCAGTTTAACAAACGGGAGCTTTTAATTTTAATTTTATTTTTTTAAATATTATGTTAATGAGTTGTGGGCCATAAGGCAGGGCTCACCGTGGAATTTGACCCACTTCCCCATTTTGTCGGGTTCAGGTGGTCTTGGTAAAACTTACAGCTTCATTAGAAGCGAACCACTCTCCATTAGCCGATTGGGAGTTGTTAAGAGTTAGATTCATTTTTTATAAATATATTTACCATGATTATGACACATATTATATCATAGTTTTATTTCCTCATAAATAAAGATCGTCAAAGTTCATGTTCATAATAAAATCACGGGCAAAAATCATATAAGAATCAAATCTTGCTGTAAATTTGAAGCTTTTATTTTGTAGGGTCATACCTCGCTAGCTATCTATTGCGAGTTCACATAGACCAGGTCGGCTAAGCAATTGAAAATTCATTACATTTAGTCTAAGCTTAAGGTGTTTGTACATTAAAAATTGAGTACTTGCTAGCCGAATATATTATCATTCAAACTAAAGATACATCTATAATGTGGTGGAAAGTATATTCTACCTAACGAATGAATAAAAAAAAAATACCCATTTCCTATCCAAGCCTAAAACTAGCCTACATAAACAGTGTTTTAAATATTACAAAAGGCTTAAAAGCAAAGTGCAAGACGCAGAGTAACAAGATAAGCTTAGCTAGGGGACCATATCAATGCAGAGTTAGCATTAGTGGTATTGCTTTATATGCCAAAATGCCAACACTAAGTGGTGATGCCTTGGCCATAATGCCAACATTAATATTTTGGAAAAGTACAAGCAATCTTTAATCCACCAAACTTTCCTACCAAAACCAGAGAAAATGATTGAAGAAAAGACTTGAGAGTCGAGGAGCACGCATTACGATCTATATAAGATTTTTATAAGTCAGGGAAACCAATGAGTAGGAAAAAAGAGAAGTCGATTCCTTTCCGTTACTTGTGATGTTCAAAAGTTGGTGGTTGCTCTGCTCCCAAATATACACGTTCAACAAATAACGGGATTTCATTTTTTTTCCTTCCCAACGATATTACACGTAGGTGAAGCAGCAAAATTTACAAAAGGTGAGATGACAGGATGAATTTGTTGTGTTCTTTTGGCCTTTGGGGGTGGGTAGAGGGATCTATTTTTATATTTGTTCTGTTATCTTTTTTTTTTCTCCTTTGACAATGACTGTTGTTAGAATTGGGTATAAATTGGCAGAAACTGGTTTGCAATTATACCTTTGTTTACGTGTATCTTGTTTTGAAGCTACCGTGAAAGTGATCCCATTGAAAACGATTCGATATGAATTGGTGAATATAGCTTCATTTTCTAAAATATTTCTCAAGCCTTTCGTAACACTTTGTTATTGGCATTCAAAGGATACAATAATAGCAATGGGTTTTATGTTTGGACAATATTTATACTTGTGCTACATGCCTTAAAGTGGATCGCCTCACTTTTGGTTTGGTCAATTTGAGGTATACACCGTAGCTCAAACTTACATAATTGAGAGGGATAGTATGAAAGTAAAGGAGGGGGTACTTAGAGCAGCACCAAGAAAGACGAAGAAGAAGAAAGTAGTCAGCAAAACAGGCATGTTGATTGATTGGGGAGGTCAGGACGGTCGACTGAGAGGCAGTCAGGTAGTCAATCGAAGGAGCTGAAATTATGCACTCGAGGAGATGCACACGACAATATAAATTATGCACTCGAGGAGATGCACACTTAGGTGAGTTGAAAAACAGGATAAAGGGCACACGACAGTTTGTAAATTTCAGTAGAATAAGATTAGTCTAATAGTGGACTTACTCACTCTCTCAATTTACTATTTTATTCTTTTAAATTTATTTTTATTTTATGTCTAATTTGAACAAGTTAATAATTTCTTAAATTATAATTTGTATAGATATATGTAGCTAATCCCTAAATGAGAGGTTAGACCTTCCTTTCACAAAATTAACAACATTTTAAATCAAAAGTTTTCAAAATTAAGGATTTTTTTTTCAAATTATGTTGACTTATAATTACACGCCGAATATTATATCACAATTACATAATAAATTATTATCTTTTATTATAATTTATGTTACATTGATATAAAATTTTGTATCAACATCAACATTTAGACATATAAATCACGAAAAGTATTTATTATATTAATTGAGTTGCTTAGAGTCTAATCCAAAGTTTTTGTAATTCACGTAATAAATCATCCTCTTTTGTATAAAATTTGAATTTTTATCCATTAATAAGAAAATCCGAAGGTAAAATAAAAATCTTCAATAATTCATGAATTTAGGTATTGATATTAATATGAAATTCCATATAAGTAGTTTATAAATATAAAATTAAAAATTAAAATAAAAACTTAAAATCACAATAAAATAAAATTATAAAGGAAAACTTGAAACAACTATACTTAGAACTAAATAGCTGAATACAAGTGTAACCTTACCCTGTTTTCTCATTACATATATTGTCATCTGACAAGTAAATCATTAAAGACACAATTCACATCGTTAATCAAATTAAATCCACTAACACTAGCTAGTTAATTAATTAAACTTCTGCCAACGAAACAGGTAATTATTAGCTGCTATTGAACTCACAAGCAGAGACAGATAAGCAAGAAAACACCCGACATTTGGTTACAAATTACAAAAGGGTTACCGAGAAAAACATAAGAAGGGACAAAATAAATATAAAAGAAAAAAAGAAAAAAAAAAAGCTAGCTAACGGTCGTTAACAAGCGGTCTAATTGCGGATTCCTTGCGTGGACTTGGTGGCAAACAGGTCTTCCCAGATGCAACAAGACGTTGCACGAAACTCTCAATTCTTTGGCCGTTAGTCTCCATCAATAACCGCTTCCCGCCAAACGGCAACGACTCCACCCCTCTCTCTTTCAACACCGCTTCCTCCATTTTCGGACCCACCATTCCCTCGCCCATCAAACCGTTTGCCTATACATTTCAAGCCGTTAATCACTTCAACAGTTAGTCAACAACAGCAATGAAATTAAAATTAAAAAAAAAATCAGCTCTGCTTGACTAATGAAAAGCAATTAAAATTGTAAAAGATTTTCTTCAATTAGCAACTGCTTTCCAGAAATACTAGGTAATCACCGTTTACTGTTTAAAATCCTTTCGCTTTCTTGCAGTTTCTGAGTGACCAAACAGAGTTTTAGATATTAAATATACCTGAATTCTAACGTAGTCCGTACGGTTCCAGCAAAATGCGTTCCCCAACATTTGGTCTACGGTCTCCGAGACTCCATCAAGCACAATGTCGATCACAGATGACGTGGAGCACTCACCGTTATGACGGAGTTTTTTCTCGTACGATCCACCCATTAACGGACCGTTGCCCAAAGAAAGGACCAGCAGATCTTCCACGCCGTTAACCGACGGAAAATCGCGCTTGTTATGCAATACGTGGGTAACCGCTGCTGCCGTGGGATTGTTCATGACTAGACCGCCGTCGACGGCCCAACAACTAGTCTTCCCGTCCACGGACGTTAAAGTAAATGGCTTGAACATGCTAGGCGTTGCTGATGTGGCGCGACATACTTCCCAAAGCTCGAAGTTAAAGCTGGGAGCCTCGGATGCATCAGCTCGGGAGAAGACAAACGGAGCGGAACTCTTCAAGTCAAAGCAAGGAACAAGTAGAGGCTTACACGTGTCTTTCAAAGTCAAGACATTGCCGTCATCTCTCGTGAAAATTTCTTTCAAAACCTTATCCATGCTCCTGCCGGAGAATCTCTTTTTCCCACAGAAAATTCCGGAGAATCTGACCTTGAAGAGTTCGGAATTTCTATGAGTGATGAAATCGACTGCGTCTCTGGCAGTGAAAAGAGGACGACCGGAGCCGTCATCAGCTACGAGCATGGAAGCGAGGAGAGCACCAATACCTGTGCCAGCGAAAATGTCGAAGAAATCGGAGATTTGAGCGTGAGGATCGCCAGTTTTGAGGCGGATCTGATCCTCAAGGTGGATTAGAGCAGCGCCAGCAACAATGCTGTTGGTTCCTCCGCCGTCGATGCTGAGAACTCGAGTCTTCTCGGAGGATTCACGGTGTGACAACCATTTTTGCTCCAGTTTTGTAAAGATCTCAAGCGTTACCTGACTCAGGTCCATCTCTCTCTGTGAGTGTGCTAGTTTAAAGAAAATGAGAATGAGTGAAGAATTTTGAACCGATTGATTGTTAGTTTGTCAGAGAATTATGTTTTCTTGATGTCCCTTGAAGGAAAAGAGAGCTAAACCGAGACCAAGGTCTTCACGGTTTGTAGATGAAATGAATTAATTAGCTGAAACCAAACAATGAACGCTGCCTCTAATATCTTTGTAAATCTCTCTGGGCTTGCTAAGTGGAAGTGGAGAGTGAGAGTGAGAGTTTTGTATGTGTTGGTGGTGTTGCTCTACTCTTTTTCTCTCTTTAGCGTGCTGTGTTGATGAATGAAGAGTTAAAACCGGGAGCGAAGTGAAGGGCCATGCTTTCAGTCTTGTAAGTAGTCATTATATACGCGAGTCCACAGCTGTTGCTTCTTTTTTTTTAATTATTATTTTTGTCTTTTTAATATTTTATTTTTACTGGTGGTTGTGGACCTTGTGGTCTCCTTTTTATTTTTCTCTAGTGAGAGTCTTACGTGGACTCACTGTCCTTGCACGTGCAACTGTGCGTGTTCTTATGGTTGAACGGGATGCGCAATCTTCGGCTTCTTACTCGGCTCGGCTCGTGCTTGGTCCGCTTGGTTGCTCACTACTATTACTAGAAGTCTATCAAATTTAAGGAGCCATCCCCGCTCATACTCAGTTTCTAATTCTATTGCTTCTTAATTTTGTTCTTTGGTCTGTTACTTTTATTTTACCAATTTTCTTTATTGAATACTGGATGGTTGGCATGGAACAATTGGGGAAAGTAGCAGCGAAACAAGGTCGGACTTCCAAGGTCAGACTTCCAAGTTCCAAGTAAGCGAGAAATAATGATACGCTGCTATTTAAAAAATACATCTGATTACTTTAGTTTAATAATCCATTGCTGTCAGTGCCTTTAGCCTCAGGATAAAATAAAATATTTAATAATTAACTGTTAATAATGTATTATGCAGATTCAAATCCAACATGATGAATGTTGTAAAGATTCAAGATTTGATTATCAAAAAATTTCCCAAAGAAAACTCGTCGGCAACATGGCAGTACTATATTCGGTTGCTAATTTTCTTAAACGATCTTTTACTTTTACAGTAGCATATAGTTTGTTCTTTGTTGAATGTCTTGATTTTATTGGGTGGTTTGTTCTGTATTTTTATTATCGATATAGCATGACGTTGCGGTTGGAATCACTGAAAGTTTCTCATTGAATTTATTTATCGGTTATACCCTTTCAGGAATTAAATTTTTTTATAGAGAGATTATAGTGAAGCATTATGTTTACTCCTGGATTAATTGTTTTCACCATCCATCAGTTAGCAAGATTATGTCGACTTAAAACATCATTGGAAAGACTTGCGTGCCTTAGTTTCTAACCCAACAATAACAAATCAAAGCTTCTGATTTAAATTAATTTTTCATGATTGAGATATAAAGGGAACATTACTTGGCAAGTTAACAATCAAAACAGATAAAAGGCAAAGTTGATAAACATACACTCTTCCTCATACACGTTGATATATATGAGTTTAGGGAGTTTACTTTCTAATTCATTTGGTAGAATAAAGTTATGGGTAAAACTCGAAGGAATATCATTGTATTGGCTTAGGTTGTTACACAAGGAAAGACAATTAATTTTTCTCATGAAAGACGTGAAATTTGATGCTATTATCAAGAATTATCCTCCTTTGATATGAGGAGCGTCAAAGGCAATTTCATCAACGAGTAACTGTCGTGTACGCAAATTAATGCAAGAACAACTAACACACGGTTTTCATCAACATGCTGGCATACATTTATAACTCTGTTACGAGTAATTCTTCTGAAATAAAGACTTTTCCTTGTCTGTCAAACAATTTCCACTCATAAAATGACAGCAATATGAATATTAAGTTTCTGAGGTGTAACTACAGGAATGACATCTGTGGATTGTGTTTGTTTACAAAATATCTATACCCAGCAAATAAGTAAAGTATTCGAGAAACAAATAATCAGGTTTCTGGCACAGAATTTCTACGCCTAAAAGTTATCAATGTCTGTCGACTTTCGACCTATTAGACATACCCTGGCTCATGACAGGGTATCCGAGACGAGGGTTGAACTACGTTTATTTTTTCTTCTCTTTCTTTTTTTTTTCTTCAAGAAAAGCAACAATATCAAATGTTAAAGGCTCAACTGTACACGAGATTATGGATTACGAGATATAAGAGCTGTGGTCAATGTTATACCGACACCTTAGAGTGCTGCTGCATGTCAAAAGGATGGAGCGCCATGTTAGCACAAGGATAGCAGGGTGAATCATAAATATAGAAGAAAAGAGTCGATCAACATGGCACCTCATCGTCGTTGGGAGTCTGCAAAGAAAAGTTATTCAAAGTAAACAGTAAATGTGGCAATAGAATTTGCGCTCAGTACGTATACTCATTAAGAGTCAAGTAACCTAGCATTGGTAGCCCAAAATCTGATCAAAAATTAATTATTGCCATATAAATATATTTTGCTGACAAGGTAGAGAATTACAAATTATTCTATGAACAATTTTTAAAAGGAAGAATGGTGCAGAAAGCGCTTGGATGTGTAGTTGTTGGCTTTTACTCGCAGGTAAAGAATGTAGACTGCAGAAGTCACAAGCACCTGATACCTCTAGGAACAAGGGCGATTTGGTCCAATAATCCAAAGCATGTACAATTTTATGCATAAAAAATCTTGGGAATAAGTAAATACGGATGGAATTTAGGGGTGGATAAATTTAAATCGATTCGCTAAATCAGTCCAAACCGTTTAATTGGATTGGTTTGGATTGGTTTGAATCTATATTGGATTGATTTTCTGGAT
>JAVXUL010000001.1:20240244-20256385 GCA_035590515.1 Trichilia minutiflora
CGCTCAGGTCCGTCATATTCCCGAAACTCTGGAAAATAATCCTTGTTATTATTGGTTGCTTTCTTCTGAATTCCAATAACTGTTCTTGAAATTTCGGTGGTGGTTTCTCTTTTCCCTCCGTTGATTATCCTGTAGGGACCCTCTCCTACGTGGGGGCATTCGGGTGACTCCATTGATGTTTGGGTTGTGGTTGGATGCTGTTATTTTTTCAAATTCTTCTTTGAAGAGGGTTACCAATTGAGCGAAACTATAGATGCTAGTGGGGGGTAGTCTTTTGTACCAACGTCTGACTGGTCCTTCCAGAGTCAAGTAGAATAGTTGACACATTTGCAATTTAGTCAAACCTTGGGTTAGCATTGTCTCTCGAAATGAGTTTATATACGAAGATGGGTCGGTCCTCCCAGAGTAGATGATTAACTTGAGCATCTTAAATTTTCTGAGAAGTCGCATCGATAGGATCCTCTTCAACAGAGAAAAGGTGGGGGCGAAGACAGGGACTCCCTCACTTTCTAATTCCTTCCCCTGAGCTAGGGTGCTCTGTGATCCCATTTCTAATAACATCGTCCTTATACAATCCTCTATCTCCTTCACATTGGCAGTTGTTGTTACTTTCTTTTCTTAGGCACGTTTTTTGTTGAGGTGAAATCTCATATCGGTGGAAGCCAAATTGCACTCCTCTACCCATTTGTTCGTCCCCCGATGATGCCCTCCTTCGTCATATTTACTCTACTTCCGTCCTTCGCAAATTCTGAGGGAGAAATTAAGATTCTGAGGCCTTTCAGGTTCACCCACTCATACTTTAGTTGCTCTAGTCTTTCCTTTCTGTAGGGCTGTTAACTTAGGTATGGATGCATTGCCACACGTTTGCCCGAAGTTCTAAATCATCTCCTTATGACCGCCTCGGAAAGCTCGAATTTTCTGCCCTTCTGGGGGAAATGACTTTTCTCATTTTCCTCCTGGGGTGATTGGTTCTCTGGATAACTGGTATCTGATTTTCAGTAGTTCCCCCAGTTTATCGGCCCTATTGGCTAGAAACTCATTTGTGCGTCCCTTCCCAGGTAGGGGTCCTTCACGCGTGGATGGGACCCTTTTTCTTCCTTGGACTGCACTTTCACGCGAACCTCCATTGCCTTGTCTTCTTTTGGCCATTTTAAACGCTTTTCTAAGGAAAATAGAAAATATTTCTTCCTTCTTCCTTTCTCCATGCACAGTGCTTCAATGACTTTTTGTTGATTTTCACAGATGGCGCCAGCTGTTGGTGCAAGAATTGTCTGTGGACCCTCTTCGCGGTCAACATGGAATAATCCAGCTAGTGAGGTGTGAGGGTAATACGGCTGTTTGTTGAACGACGATTTCTATATCAGAGAATAACTGTAAATGTGACTGTTTTTGACAGAGCTTCATCTCCTAAGCCTACAAAGAAAGTAAACACCTCGGAGTGACGCCGGGAGGGGGGGTTTCCGACGAGGAAACTTTGATGCCTAAGTCAGAAAAGGATGGAGGAATAAAATGTGTTTTAGGTAAAGACAGCAAAAAGAAAATCGAAACAAACCAAGAACGAGAGAAAAAATGTGTAAAGTTTACCCTCCAACGACAATTAAGGAAAAATATAGCGATAATCAGGCTATCGAATCTCTCTCAATCTCTCTATATGGTTCAAGTATTTCCCATTTCACAGGTAACAAGAAGCTCAACTCCAAAATATAATGACCAACAAATACCAAAAAACCAATCAACTTAACCAACCCCCTTGACATTGAAGAAGTTTGGTCTATATAGTATCCCTCCTCCGAACAGTGATGTAACTTAGTATCGAAGAATGAGAAGGATGTGATATCTGATATGGGACAGTGTGCAATCGATTTTTTTTAATGATGCTGTCACATTTGTAGGCTTTGTAGGCCCGTCATCGTTTTATCACCTGAAAAATGATCAGAGGATGGGATTGATGCTTTTGATGAGCCAATTATCTTCAATCATTCTTATTTTTTGAGTGGGAGGGGCACATATCTATAGATACTCTGGTCAGAGATCATTGGAGAGCCAGCAACGAGAGAACTCCTGACTTGAGGTAATTTTTCTAGGAAATTACTCTGATTCCTGAGTTGGGGATGACTGTAAACTCCAACTTTCGGATGCCTACGACGAGACTGACTCCCCGAGAAGCAGATTACCTCGGGCGAAGTTTTCCTGAGATCACAGGATCCCTAAACTGGGGGATACCTGAGACGATTTTTGTCTGAGATAGTTGATTCTCCGAAAAGGGAATGCCTGGGGCGAAATATACCTAGGACGGTGGAATCCCTGAACTAGGGGGCCTAGGACGGAGTACACCTGAGAAGAGAGCACCTTGGGATTACACCTGGTCTCTTGACACCTGTCTTCTTGATTGGGTATCCACATATTATCTCTATATTTTTTTCCAAACATATATATATATGTACAGTGATACATTATAAAAAATTTTAAAATCGATAACACAAATAGTCTCTAAGATATACGATACTAGTAAACTCTCACTTGTATTAAAGTTATTCATTTTTATATCTTATATTTATCTTCTCAAGATATTGATCTAACTGTTTTAATGCATCGCTTTAGTAAGAGGGTCACCGATGTTATCTATTGAAAATATCTTCTATATTATTATCTCTTTAATATTAATAAATTCTTTCAAAATATGATATTTATATTGACTATGCTTAAACTTCTAGTATGCTCTTGGTTTTTTTGCCTATGTAATAGCACCGGTATTATCATAAGATAGGCTTATTAGATAAGTTATATCAAGAATCACACCAAGTTGAGACACATATTTTCGTATCCAAATAGTCTCTTTTATTATTTTTAAGTAGTAATATATTTAGCTTCTATAGTAGAGTTAACTATTGTCATCAATTTCAAACTTTTCCAACTCACAGCCCTTTTATTACACTGAAATATAAAATTAGATATATATTTGTAATTAGTTATATCTGATTGAAAGTCTAAATCTGAGTACGTATCGATGTTCAACTCTTGAGCTCCATAATTTGAAATCAAATCCTTAATCTTTTTCAAGTACTTAAGGATTATTTTTATTGTTGACCAGTATTTCTCTTTGAGATTGACCTAATATCTGCTAATAACACTTACAATATAGGTTATATCAGGTCGTGTACACAGCAGTTACTGCTCTTTATTGATCTTTGAACTCATATCTTTAGAAAGATAAAGATCGTGATTGAAAAACAGGGGACTTCTTTTAAAGTTTTTTATACTGAACCTCTTCAATATCTTTTTGATGTATAATTTTTAGGATAATTTAATTATTCTCTTTGATCTATCTCTATAGATTTGAATTCTAAGAACATAGATCGCATCTCTCACATCTTTTATGACGAAGATTTTAGATAGCCAGATTTTGACCTTTGATATTATGCTTATGTCATTATCCATCTATAATATATTAACCATCAATAATAGGTGATTTGTTGATAGCCTTTTTATTAGTGACTTTCTTTATACTCCATGACTCAATCACTACTTTCTTGCTAACTACTTTCCTTACGTCCTTTATCATAACTTTACCCCTCTCTTATGAAACCTAACTTGATGCCCTCTCAAAGTATGTTATTACCTCTCTCTCTCTCTCTCTCTCTCTCTCTCTCTAATGATAGTTTTGGCTTTCAATACTAAGTTTCTAGTCTCTGTCATATTTTCAACTATTTGGACTCCAAGTAGATCCCATATTACCTAGAAATTTATTGGCTTTCTAACTTATTCAAACCATTCCTCTCTGCTAACCTCAAGAATTTTGACGTATATTTATATGCCAAGTTTTACCCCTGATGACACCTTCGATACTACATAAATAAATATTACTTATAATCATATGTTAAAAACCTAATTCTTATTTATTATCTTATGCTATACCATGTGTGAATTGGTGCTCTACCCTTTCTATGCCTAACATCTTGTAACTTATTCTACCATATGGCCACTCCTCCTTTCAATCTGTAGACCACTAATTTAACTTTACACTCCTCTAGAATATCCATTTATCAAAAAATCTGTCTACTTATAATAATTAATCTAGAAAACTTTCTATATTAAGATAACCATCAAAAGTAAGTAAATATACTTTTAAATGATATTCCTCCGACTCCCAATTGGTGGCAAGATGGTCTTTGACTCCTACATCATATCCTTCATATCCATGATCTTTAATTATCTATATATTAGGTATATCCTCCATCTTTGTCTTTTGAATCAATATCATAGGTCGACGACTTATGATTGATAGAGTTATGTCTCTTAATAAGTTCAAACAAGCCAACTCTTGGCTATCACCACCTACAACTTAGGCTTCCTTATTTGTGCTTACTCGTAGAGTGTTTAGGCTCTTCTGAATTATATCAAGAGTTTCATCAATGGCAGCAATCTTTCGCTGTAATAACAAATCTCTACTCTAACCTTACTAAAACCTGCGTTACTTGTTCCCTCATATTGAAACGGTTGCTTCTAGCTTCATCTATCATAATTCAAGATTATGTGTTTTTGCTTTGATATCAAACTGACACAACGTGAGAGCGTGTTTAACGAGCCTAATGCATGATTGAGTTTTGATAGTCTTAAAATCTATCAAGAATCTTGGAATTCACTAAGAAATTAAATAAACCTTAAAAGGGGATTTCAAAATATTTTAATTTAAGTTTGTAAGTTTTCCTCTAAGCATTTAAGCCCTGTTTTTATACATAGAAAATTAGACTTCATGTAATCACATATTTATCCTTTAGACAAATAAAATATATTAAAAAATAACCTCAAAAATGTAAAATAAAAAAAATTCGTGTGATTTGATTGAATGAATTAAAAATTTGTTTAACTGAAATGTGTAATTATCTTAAAAAAATTTTGATCCTAAATTTAATCAAAAGAGTAACCCAATTTGTTCGTTTGAAATTTTTAATGTTCCCTATAAAATATTTTGGTGCCTCAATTTGATCGAATGAATCTAAGCGCTTTGAAATATGTGGTGGCGTAAGAGGTGGCAAACGGTCTGGGCCGGCCCAGCATGGCCCTTGAAAATAAGGCTTTTACAGGCTAACGTGTCAGGTCGGGTTAGGCCCGATAAAAAAATTAAATACCCCGTATGGCCCATGAAGCACGATCCAAAAGGGTGGTGCCATGTCGTACCCGCAGACCGTACCGTGCCATGCTCGCGGGTCGTACCGTATCTACGGATCAAAATATTAATTTAATAATATATTATTATTATTTTAATTATTATTATTATTTCAATAATATTTTAATATTATTTATGAAATCAGGTCGGACTTGATACGACTCATCATAGGCCCGTACTAAATTGAGCCTTTCATGGATTTCTATTGAGCCCGATCCGCAGGTCTAATCCCTCGACATGACACGGTCCTTTTAACGGACCGAACTATACCAAGTTTTTACTATTTACGGGCCGGGTCCCTGCCAGCCTCTAGGCCTCAATCTGGCTGAATGAGTTAGGAAAAGGATTCCTCCTTCCTGCATTTGAGCACAAGCGTCCACGTCATATATCATAATTAGTAACACGAATTTATTGCTATTCAGACTTGTTTTGTCGGCCAACTTGTTATTTCTGTTTGCCAGATTATTATCGGTATCATAAGCTTTGATTTTACGAGAAAAACGTTGAGAAAAACAAACTCAAACTTGGAATGAATGAATTCTCATTTAGATAGAATGCTATTGAATTAAGTGGCTTTATTGTATCAATTCTCTTTTCTTGAGGATGTTGTTTCTTACTTGCCTTACAACTGCAGAGCATTTATCCCAGAATTCGTATTACTTGATGACAGTATCGTATATTTTTCTTATCAGGAAGTTCATATTTGTAATCTTCATGTTTTAATAATTATATGTATATACGAAGAGCAATATATGTATTATTTACTTAAATAGGGAATTAAAAGAAATTAACTAAATTAAATTAACTAACTTCTTTCTTATTTTACAGGTGCTTGCCCGTTCGGAGCTAAAGACAAACGAGTTAACTCTGATATTCGGCAAAGATGCAGTAAAATTATGGTTTGTTTCTTTTTCTTTTTTATTCTAATTTTGAACATAAACAGGAACTAAAATTATGGTTAATGATTGCAATTTGTTTTGTTGGAAAGGCCTGTACATCAAAAGAAATTATAGAACGTGTCCATACCATTAAATCTATGTTGGGCTCCATGGAGGATGGGCAGATCAGCATATCGGCTTATGACACAGCGTGGGTTGCTCTTGTTGAAGATATTCATGGAAGTGGTGCTCCTCAATTTCCTTCTGCTCTTCAATGGATAGCCAATAATCAACATCCCGATGGTTCTTGGGGAGATCGTGAAATATTTTCAGCCCACGACAGCTTGATTAGTACTTTAGCTTGTGTTGTAGCACTAAAATCATGGAATGTCCATCAGGATAAGTGCGAAAAAGGTATGTAAAAAGAAATATTAATTAATTAGTAAAAACAAAAAAGAACTTTAGTAATTAACTCCGTTTATACCGTAAGCTTTTTCCTTATCATATCAGGATTGTCATTTTTTAAAGAAAACTTTTCGAAGCTTGAAAATGAGAATGATGAGCACATGCCTATCGGCTTTGAAGTTGCTTTCCCTTCCCTTCTAGAATTAGCTCGCAGTTCAGACATTGAAGTACCCGATAACTCTCGTGTCTTGCAAAAGATCTATGCCAAGAGAAATTTAAAACTCACAAGGTAGATTCAAAACTCAAGCTTCCATCATAATTACGTTCGTTACTTTTTTTTTAAAATATATATATATATATAATAAAGTAATATAGATATAGGCCCATTGTTATCTTTAAAAGTATGTAATGTAATTATTGTGCGTGGAGATAGGATACCAAAGGACACAATGCACAAAATGCCCACAACCCTACTCCATAGCTTGGAAGGAATGCCTGACCTCAACTGGGAAATGCTTCTAAAATTGCAGTGCCAAGATGGCTCATTCCTGTTCTCTCCATCCTCCACAGCCTATGCACTTATGAAAACTAAAGATGAGAATTGCTTGAAATATTTAACAAAAGTTGTCCAAAAATTCCATGGAGGAGGTATAAAGTTAATTACTTATGCCATTTCATGAGTGGAAATTCTATCATTTCCAATTTCCACACGTTTCTGGTTTCTAATTTACGGCCATTTTTTTAGTCCCAAACGTTTACCCGGTTGATATGTTCGAACATCTTTGGGCTGTCGATCGGTTGCAGCGGCTTGGAATTTCAAGATATTTCCAACCAGAGATTAGGGAATGTATGGATTATGTTTACAGGTTTGTCTATCAACTACATATTATCGTTATTATTAAAAGAGAACATATCAACCGGGTAAGATATTGATATATCAGATATTGGACTGAAAATGGCATTTGCTGGGCAAGAAATACCCAGGTTAACGATCTTGATGACACTTCCATGGGATTCAGGCTACTAAGATTACATGGTTATGATGTTTCTGCTGGTAAGTTCAGGATGAAAAATAAAAAATCACTGGAACTCTGTTATATTCTTTATGTATATTCATTATGATGGTGATCTTGGTTTTGGTTCTGTTACTTCTGCAGACGTGTTTCAGCATTTTGAGAAAGGCGGTGAATTCTTCTGCTTTGCCGGGCAGTCTACCCAGGCTGTTACCGGAATATTCAATCTATACAGAGCTTCTGAAGTGCGATTTCCTGGAGAGAAAATTCTTGATGATGCCAAGCAGTTCTCGTACAAATTTTTAAGAGAAAAACAAGCTGCAGAACTCCTCGATAAATGGATTATAGCCAAAGACTTACCCGGTGAGGTATGGGCAAAAATCCTTCAACATAATTTCTTTTTTATTTTTTAATTAGTATTATTTACAAAAAAAAATTGTTTCATTTTAAACATGATATTGACTCAAAATGACATAAAAATCCCTTGTTAGTACGAATTTTTCGGCGTGGAGGGGATTGCGTGACCATTGCAATATCATAATCGAATGACATGTCATTTGCAAAATTTGACCTTTTATCCTCTTCCCATTGTAAGTGCAAGCTAAAGCATATCCAGCTAAATTATTAATTATTACAATAATGTTGGCAGGTGGGTTTCGTATTGGAGGTACCATGGTACGCTAGTTTGCCAAGATTGGAAACCCGACTCTACATAGAACAATATGGCGGCGAAGATGACGTTTGGATTGGCAAGACTCTTTACAGGTATTATTACTACTGTTGTTTTCTTTATTCGTTTCCATTCTGCATGCATGATGGATAGTGATCAAATAGAAGAATTGCTATCCAACTCTACTCGTTAAAGTTCAGTTCAATTACTGATTTTTGTTATTTCTATCCTAATAGTTGCCTATTCATCTCGTCAGGATGCACTACGTCAATAATAATATTTATCTTGAACTTGCAAAATTAGATTACAACAACTGTCAAGCGGTACACCGAGCCGAATGGGACAGTATGCAAAAGTAAGTTGTCTATGTAATTAATCAGTGCATTTCTTAGTTTAATCCATTTGTGTTTATTAAAAATTAATAGTAATTAAGACTTAATGACTAATGCTAAATATGACACTAGGTGGTACGCACAATGTAAATTGGACAATTTTGGGACGAGCAGAAGAACCCTTCTCTTAGCGTATTTTGTGGCATCAGCCAGTATATTTGAGCTAGAAAGGTGGCAAGAGCGTATCGCATGGGCTAAGACAGTAGTCTTGATGGAGACAATCAATTCTTATTTCGATTCTAGTGAGCAGAGAAGAGTATTCGTTAATGACTTCAGAAACCGTATTAACGCTGGGGATAATATAAACGGAAGGTACGTAACCAATTTAACTTGATGCATAATACATACTTAATATTTTGTGGGTTTTATGCGTGAAAACTCAATCATAATGCGTACTTACCTAAAAGTACCTGGCCCCTCCTGTTTTTTTTTTTCGCGAACGTCGTAGCTACACTCCTAGTGCACCGATGGAGCTAACTTATCCTTAGCTTTGTCCTAGTAGTAAACATGGAAACTTGTTTGGATGTTACAGGAGGTTGGATTCGGACAAAACAGGACAGGGATTTGCAGCTGGGACATTGCTTATGACGCTGAATCATCTCGTATTGGATGCACTAGTGACGCAAGGTCGAGACATTAGTCAACACTTACGAAGCACTGTAAGTAACATTCATAACTTCAAAATCATAATTTTTTATTCAGTTTATACTATTCTAAATAATCTATAAAAATTATCTTTGTTTAAGAAAAATGTAACAAAAGAAAGAAACACCCGCTTGCTCATGCATGTCCAAATTTAATATTCAAATATATGAATCCAATCAGTCTGAAATAATTCTTCCATGCATGCAGCAGAATTCGCTAGATATGATCATGAATTGTACTGTATAGTCCCACGAACATATAAAAGGGTCAAATTTTTCTTGGAAAGGAAGAAATATCATGTTCTCATATACCTATAGCCACCGAAGAAATCAATTCTAACCCGTTACCCAACTTCACAAAATAACAAAGAACTCATTCCAATGCGTTAACATTTTCTGTTTCTTTTCCTGAAAAATCCACAGTGGGAAAAATGGCTAACCAAGTGGGAAGAGGAAGGAGATATGCACCAAGGAGAAGCAGAACTAGTGGTGCAAACGATAAATTTAATATCTGGCCGTTGGCTTTCGGAGGAGTGGTTGAGTCGTTGTCAATATGGGCGACTCTACGAGATCACCAACAGAATATGCTACAAACTTAGTCATTACCGAAAGCAAAAGGTTAGTGTGAAAGACATCAATTATAACCTAATGATCAAAATTCTAATTTGTAGCCTTCTTTCTAATATTTGGCCGCATTCCTTTTTTCCTTTTTACGTGAGAGAGAATTGTCAATTACTCACTTCCAAACTCCATATTAATAATATTTATTTTTCCCGGCCGCAAAATAATTTATCAAAACTAAATCAATGAATAAATAAATGAACTCGTCACCCTCTTTTAATTAATAAATATGAGTAAACTAAAATCCTTTTGAGTTCTTTTCTTTTCTTTTCTTTTTTACAGGTCGAAGATAGTTCTGCTGATATTAATAGCCTCCTCCCTGTAGAGTCTGACATGCAAGAACTTGTTCAGTTGGTATACCAAAATTCATCAGATGGCATTCACTTCGATATTAAGAAGACATTTCTCACCGTAGCCAAGAGTTTTTACTATACTTCTTACTTTGATCAAGAGATAATAAACATTCATATTGACAAAGTACTATTTCAGAGGGTATAAGAATAAGTTTTTATTTATATAGTTTCTAAGATATTTATGTTCTTATTATTCGACATTAATGTGGAAATTAAAGAAATATATATATATATATATTGAAATAAAGAATTTGGTTTATCTACTGTTTTTTACCTCTTGTTTATGCTTCGCTTTCAAAGATTTACTGACATGTACCCATAAAAAAATTAAGTGGCAATTTTTCTTTTTATCATTTTCAAAAGTTATTGAGCCCAAATAAAATGAATTCAATAATTGCATACAATTTTAATCACACAAATTTTATTAGTATCACGTGTTAATAAATCTTTATAAATAAATATGAGTAGTGAAGAAACTAAAATAGAATCTAGATCTATCAAAAAAAAAAAAAAAATCTTCTCGATTTATTCAAGTAGTGGTATGGCATCATACATGGATGCTCACAAGTTTGAAATTGAATTTAGTTTTAACTGGTTACCAAATAATGAGCATAGCATCAGAGAAAAATTCATTGTAAGATTTTTTTTTTTTGGTTTTCTGAAAACAAACCCCCAAAAGATTATATACCACTTCCCTGAAAAAGACCGAGGCCATATATTATATATCTAAGGAACAAAGATTCAGCACTAAGTCAACAGTGAAGGTGCAAGAGACCTTAAAAGCAAAGCTTTTTGTTTTTTCAATTATTATAATATTATGATATAATAATTTTTAAGTTACAATTATTATGGAATAAAAATTTTAAATATTAGATGTTAATGTAAAAATATATAGATTTTGTTAAAATTTAATATTATAAATATATTTTAATTTTGTATTTTTTTCATCTTTCACACCCTCCAATTTCACTCTATTTCATGCATATTTTGAATTCAAATCCAGATAAAACTATAAAAAGTAATTTATTTATATTATTATAAATTACTCGGTATAATTTTATTTGTAAAATACATTAAAAACACTAAAATCTCAAAGCTAAAGACAAGAATAACTTTATGAAAGTTTGTTCGCCATGAAAGGAAGATTTTTCTCAAAAATGCTAAGTGGTATATATATAAGATAACCCACTTTAATTTGTTTTGATAAGAATGTGGGCCTCCTTTTTATAGATCCAATATATAGATCCAATAATGAACGACAAAAGAGTTGGCCCTGAGTAATTCCCACCTCCTTTCCATCAACTGCAGAAGTCAAATAAATAGAAGGTACAAAATTATGTCTGGTTGTTGAAATGATAACATAAACAGAACAAATGTCGAGCATACGACAAAATCTTTCATCCATGTAAGCATGAATAATTTCTTAATAATTAGATTATCCAGTGCACAACAACATAATAGCAACCCCTTTTATCCTCCACACGGTCGATCAGAGATTCAGACATAATCTCTTACATATCCATGTTCATTCTGTAGAAGGCTGAATATTTTTTGCCCCCATACTGGAATCCTACAAATTCTCCCACTTATTGTTTCAAAACTAACCAATATGCTCAACGCAGCATGATGCTGAAGGCCTTTATCGTAATGCTGTGCAGAATTTAGTTCTGACAGAGAAATCATCGAGTCTGTGGCTGACATTAAAATTCATGGCACTAAAAAAGAAAGAAGAAATGAAGAGTCCATGTGGAAGAAAGCAAATAAAAAATCCGTTAACTTTGTTGTTTTTGGTTCAATTATGAAAGATATGAAGATTTTACTTGTTGTCCGAAGTATATGGCCCTTTTCCTTTGCAAGCTCAATCACAGATCCCTTTGGTATTTTATATTCATCTTTAAATTGAGAAGTGAATCTGCAAACAGATTATTTATCACATTAATCAAACCCCCAAAAAATGGCTTGATGTAAGAAAAAACCCTCAAGAAAAGGAAGATAACTGCAATGAAAAAACAAGACTGTACTGAAAAAAGAGAATTGCTGACAAATAATTACAATGAAAGAATATTACTATAACTGAAAGGGGAAAAATGATTTGTAACCATAAATCCAAACAGAGCATTGAGCAGCAGCAATTAAGGAGACGTAGATGGAGGGCATAAAATATCAAAATATAGGATTTCGATATGTTCAAAATAGTTAATTCTTTCAAATACATCTAACTTCAGTAATATCACGGGTCATAAGGTGAGAGATCAATTCTTACAGGAATATTACTCACTTTTGAAGCAACTCTTTATTATCCGATCCCCCAAACTTTAGGAGTCTGCTTCCAACAGACTCTTCAAAAGCATTTCGTACAGAGCGTATGCTTAATTTACCGTATATAGCTTGAAGTTCAACAGTCGTGCTTATATCAGCTTTCATGAGATCTTCACTGAAATTTTTGTTTTCCTTGAGCTCAGAAAGAGAGAGATTTCCATATTTTTCACTCAGCAATTTTTTGACATCATTTTGATCAGCGTACACACCTGAAAAAGATGCAATTATGTAATAATAGAGAACAGGATGACGCACAATAGCAATTGCAGATATTCAGTAAAATCACTATTGAACCGCATTATATATGGAACATATGATAATAACAATGTGACTGTGATAATGCTTTCGTTTAACTGTCAGCCAGAAAAAGAAATTCCAAATGCCGCAAGAAAGAACCACTCGTATATATCATATTACTGTAATAATATTGAAAGAGTGGTTTACATTGTTAACAAATTTAAAAATTCTTTTAAACATAAAATTCCTTTAAATAACATATGTTTGTTTTAATATATTTAATAATTATTTTTTCATAAAAGAACATTAACACATATTATAAAATCATACCAAATAAAGGTATCCGGACAACCACTCAACTTTAAATGACCTGTAAGCATATCTATACGCCGAATCAAAGACGATGGGACGATGGCTCCGAAAAACATATTGAAAGGCATAAATGATGCCATAAACTTCAATAAGATTAGATAGACAGATAGATAGATATATATAGAGAGAGAGAAAAAAAAAGAAGTATATATAAACATATATGGAAACTTGACAACCGTGGAAACTCATTTCCATCTTCATCTTCTTTCCTTTTCTTTTTTTTCTTTATATTTATTCAAAAATATTACCGTGGCCTTTCCAATCCACCATTAAAACTTACAGTTTTTCAAGACCGAAGAAGAGGAAGAAGAAACAATAGACTCACATTTCTCCTCTCTTCCTTCACGTATATAAATGTTTTAAAAGAAAACAAAACAATTCTTTTTCTTTTCATTTAAACACTTGAACGTGTGTTATTTGCCAAGCAAATGAAAAAGCAAAAAGATTAATAATATAAAAGCAAAACCAATACAATTCACTATATATGCTTTACGGGTGGAATCCAAAATAGCAAATATAATCACATGTTATGAATGTATTCTAACAAATTAGAAAAGAACAACATAAAACATTTCATTGGTGGATTTGAAAAAATAATTTAAAAACCATTTTATAATATATTTGTTATTGTCTAATAATAACAAATATAGAAAGAATTAAAATTAAATATATTAATTATTATTATTACACTTAACAATAAAAATTAATAATAATTTGACTAAGTCAAACTAAGTCAAACCATAATAATAAATTATATTTCCATAAATATATATTCATTAATAAATTTATTTATTAATGATTAAATAATTATTATTTAATTAATTCTTTAATATTAGATAAAAGAATTAAATATATATATATATATATATATATATATGTAAAACATCATATGTGTCTTCCATTTGTTCATAAATCATATTTACAGTATTTCATAAAATTATCGAAACATCCCTTGACATACGGGTGCTAGCGCGTCATTATCGAGAGATTTTAATTTTCATCAATATGAAATATTGGTAACAAGCTTAATGATATTTATTTTAACTATCGCCATCTATCGGTTATTGTGTGTGACCCCCTAGGTTCACCGTAAACTAGATATAAGCAAATATGAACACTTTCACATCACTTCGATACAACTCATTGTAGTTGAAGTTCTCAATGATCATGAGTGACCTCTAGCAAGATATCATGACCCCTAGAACACAGAGAATATAATTTCGGATAAACCCATATAGTCATATTTACATGTAGTAAAGTCTCTCTGATGTCGACTCCCGATCGAGTGCAAGCCATGAAGTCGTCAAACCTCTAACTCGTTCATAGGATTAAAAAATCAATCACAAATGGGATCCATGTATCTGAAACTCATTTTCAAAAAGCACGTACTCTGGCCAGAGATTTCAATCCCTGTGTATGACATTTCTGCCTAGGATCTCAAGCTCAATAATCTGAGCCAGTAGATTCCATCTTGATCATCACCTGTTCTCATACAATAAGGCCATCAAGCTTCTTTCATTAGGCATGGCTAGTCTAATGCGATATACACAAGTGAACAATGTGTCTCACTGTAGATAGCAGCTATGATATCTCAGGTCAAAGAACTAGTGATACATTATTACAGCTGTGTAATGAATCATTGACTGCGGATTATCGCTCATGTGATTCATCACGTTTAGTCACGTTCAATAATATGTTCATAAACATACTACCCATGTTTATGCTCTTGTGACATGAGACTTGTCATCCAACTATTAGTATCTCATACTAATCATTGGCAGCAACAAAACATGCCGATCATGCAATGTCATTGTCCCCAATGACATTACCTCAATTGGGAACTTCTTCGGATGTATTTAAATCATAGACTTTGCTCTCATATCTATAACACATTGTGGATAGAGTCTTGACATATAATACATCACGGGATATCATTTTGCATTATTATAATAATCATTAAAGTGCAACTGAAGAAATGTAAAATGATAGTAAAACGCCATTTGTAATTAATCGTAAACAATTTACAATTAATTATTAATATATATTTACTATAAATTATATACCTAACCCGTGTGACACAATTGGGTCTAGAGCATATCTCTAACAAACTCCTACTTGCACTAGAGCCAATCACTATGGTATCTTAGATCCATCTTCTCAAGATGATGATTCAGTTGCTATTGTGTCACTGGCTTAGTGAATGGGTTTATCACATTTACCGTTGACGAAGTCTTTTACTCATTCATGTGTTTATTTGATATAAACACCCTTTTCAAGTGATATTTGTACTAAATATATATATAGACTTTTTGTGAGACCAAGGTTCCTTATTACTCAATTACTATCATAGTACGAAGTTACTAGATAGTTAATGGATGGAACCACTTCGAGTTCTCTCATAAACTTACGAAACCAGACAGCCTTGCTCGCAACTTCAGAAGTAGCGATATATTCAGCATTTATAATATGTAAATGCAGAGTTTCTATCATCCACATGTGATTAAAATTAGAATAAATGTAACCCTCTATTGTTTATACACTCCCTCCATATGTTAAACTATATCTCAGTACTTTTCAAGTACCTAAGGATTCCTTTTGACAGCAGTTCAATGCTTTTCTCCAGTGTATGCTTGATATTTACTCATAACAATTATGATATAACATATATCAAGTATTATACATAGAATAGAGTATGTAAGAAAATCTTTACATATATATTTGGTTGACTCGAGTCCTTAGTCTCATCTAGTTTGAAAAATGAATCCATAACTATAAAGTAAGAACACATTCTTAAAGTCTACCATATTGAACTTTTTAGTATCTTTTCTATGTATATATTTGGAAGAGACCTACTATTCTTTTTGTCACGACCCGACCCGTGGGTCTCACCTGTGACAACGCCACAGACCTCCAGGGTGTACCCAGTAACACAGGATACAACCTGTAGACCTGTAAGGCTTTTATAAAAATCTGTTGTTGTTTTTTTCTCAAACATTTCACAAACACTTTTAAAACAGGCTCCATCAAATCCGTAACATATAAAATTTCACTTCATTTTTCAATCAGGTTA
>JAVXUL010000001.1:20256485-20275546 GCA_035590515.1 Trichilia minutiflora
GACTCTTTACAGGTATTATGACTATCCTTGTTTTCTTTATTCTTTCTACGACGAATCTTTTGTATTTGGCGAACTGAGGTTCCACAAACAGTCGAAACTTGGAACACGACCTCAAAGCTACCTAGTAACAAAAAACTACCAAATTGGCCTTCTGTCGTTACCTTTATTCTTTCCAATGTTGCATCTAGACGTCAATATTAGTACTGCAAACAATATTCATTCTAAATTCTAATCATAATATTTGTATTTTTCTTTTCGTACCCCGAAATAATACGGCGCTAACCGCTAGTGCCTAGAACTGTTATTTTATTCGGCATGCATGATGGATAGTGATCAAAGGGATTGCGATCCAACTCTCATGGTTAAAATTCGGTTCAATTATTGATTTTGGTTTCTATTCTAATAATTGCCTATTCATCTCGTCAGGATGCACTACGTCAATAATAATACTTATCTTGAACTTGCAAAATTAGATTACAACAATTGTCAAGCGGTACAGCTTGCCGAATGGGACAGTATGCAAAAGTAAGTAGTCTAAATAATTAATTAGTTCGATGCTTAATTTAATCCATTTTTGTTTACTAAAAATTAATAGTAGTTAAAGACCTAATGACTAATGCTATGACACTAGGTGGTACGCGCAATCTAAACTAGACAATTTTGGAACGAGCAGAAGAGCCCTTCTCCTAGCATATTTTGTGGCATCAGCCAGTATATTTGAGCTAGAAAGATGGCAAGAGCGTATTGCTTGGGCTAAGACAGTAGTCTTGATGGAGACAATCACGTCTTATTTCGATTCTAGTGAGCAGAGAAGAGCATTCGTCAATGACTTCAGAAACTGTGTTAATGCTCGGTATAACATAAACGGAAGGTACGTAACCAATTTAATTTGATGCATCATGAATTCTTAATATTTTGTGGTATTATGCGTGAAAAACTCAAGCATAATGCGTATACTTAATTACCTAAAATTGCCAAGCCCCTCCTTTTTTTTCTTTTGTTTCTCAAACGTTCGTAGCCACACTCCAAGCGCATCGATGGAGTTAGCTTGTCCTTAGCTCTGTCCTCAACCTTTTAAGTATATATTACATTATAATTTTTGTCATAGATTTCCAACCAAGCAAATGAAGTGGTGATTTTATCGTGTACGAAAGGGGAATTATTAACTGGATTTGTATCAGGTTCCAAAACGGGAGAGTTTCAGGTGTCTAAATCCACCAATAAATAAATATTGGAAGGTTTAAACTTTAAAACATCGAGATGGGTTGTCTGAGTAGTAAACATGGAAACTTGTTTGGATCTTACAGGAGGTTGGATTCGGACAAAACAGGACAGGGACATGCAGCTGGGACACTGCTTGGGACGCTGAATCATCTTTCATTGGATGCACTAATGGCCCAGGGTCGAGACATTAGTCAACAGTTACGAAGAGCTGTAAGTAACATTCACAACTTCAACACTATAATTTTTTATTCAATTTATTCTGTTATAAATAATAGTTACAAATTTTCTTTTGTTTTAAAAAAATATACAATGAAAGAAAGAAATATCCGCATGCTTATGCATGTCCAAATTAATTCAATATTCAAATATATGTATCCAGTTAGTCTGAAATAGTTCTGCCATGCATGCTGTAGAATTCGATAGATGATCAGAAATTGTACTGTAGATAGTGCGACAAATTTTCTTCGAAAGGAACGAAATGATATGTTCTCATATGCCTGCAGCCACCAAATATAGCCCGTTAGCCAACTTTACAAAATAACAAAGAGCTCATTCCAATGAGTTAACATTTTCTGTTTCTTTTCTCTGAAAAATACACAGTGGGAAAAATGGCTGACAAAGTGGGAAGAGGAAGGAGATAGACACCAAGGAGAAGCAGAATTACTGGTGCAAACAATAAATTTAATAGCTGGTCGTTGGCTTTCGGAGGAGTTGTTGCGTCATTCTCAGTATGGGCGACTCTACGAGATCACCAACAGAATATGCTACAACCTTAGTCATTACCGAAAGCAAAAGGTGAGTGTGAAAGACATCAATTATAACCTAATAACAAAAATTCTAAGTTGTAGCCTTCTTTCTAATATTTGGATGCATTCTTTTTTCCTTTTTACGTGAGGAAGAATTTTCAATTACCAACTTCCCCCACAAGGAGCAAATATTAATAATATTTGTTTTGCCAGGCCGCAAAATAATTTATCAAAACTAAATCAATATATGAATAAATAAATGGACTCATCAATCTTTTTTAATTAATATGAGTAGACTAAAACTCATTTGAGTGGATTCTGATAAGGCTCCCAAATTTAATTAAACTGGTCAACGATCATGTTATCAACTGAAAAAAATCTAAATTGGGTCCTTTATCTTTATTTAATTAACCATTTTCTTTTCTTTCTTTTTACAGGTCGAAGATAACAGCAGCTACAGTTATGCTAATGTTAATGGCTTCCCTGTAGAATCTGATATGCAAGAACTTGTTCAATTGGTATTCCAAAATTCATCAGATGGCATTCACTTTGATGTTAAGCAGACATTTCTTATCGTAGCCAAGAGTTTTTACTATACTTCTTACTTTGATCCAGAGATGATCGATGTTCATATTGACAAAGTACTATTTCAGAGGGTATAAGAATAAGTTTTATTTATATTGTTTCTATTGATATTGGTGTTCTTATTGTTGTACATTAATGTGCAAGTTAAAGAAAATATATATAATATTTAAATATACAAAAATAAAGAATTTTGATTATCTATTATTTT
This sequence comes from Trichilia minutiflora, assembly GCA_035590515.1. Classification (NCBI taxonomy): domain Eukaryota; kingdom Viridiplantae; phylum Streptophyta; class Magnoliopsida; order Sapindales; family Meliaceae; genus Trichilia; species Trichilia minutiflora. Next base: position 20,259,249 of record JAVXUL010000001.1, read on the forward strand.
TTCTCTCTTGTTTATATGCTTCATTTTTAAAGATTTACTGACCTTGTCGCCATTAATAAAATTGTGTTGCTAAAAACATATTCCATTCTAAGAAAGTTATTAATGTCAAATAATTTGAGTTAATATTTGATTAGGTGAAAATAATAAATAAAATTTGAATTACACAAATTAGATTAGTATCAAATATTAATAAATCTTTGAAAATTATAGGTAAGTACGAGTGAAAGCATTATTCAAGTAGTAGCATGGCATCACATATATGGATGTTGACAAGTTTGAAATTGAAGTTAGATTTGACCGGTTATTAATTAATTAGTAAAAGAATTATAGACAAGTTCATTTTAAGAATTTTTTTTTTTCCTTTAAAAAGAAAAACAGAATATTATATTCCAGTTTCCATATTATATAATTAAGGAACAAAGATTTAAAATTTAGGGTAAGATGAGAAGTCCACACTGAAAATGCAAAGAGACCTTAAAAACAAAAATTTTCCTTTGATATTGTGATATAATGAATTTTTAAGTCATGATTATTATAAAATAAAATTTTTAATATTAAATATTAATATAAGAATATTTAAGTTTTATTAAAAATTAGTATTATAATTTTTTTTTAATTTACTTAATTATAAAATACATTAAAAAACACTACAATCTCAAAGTTGAAAACAAGAATAACTTTATGAAAGTTTATTCTCAATGAAAGTAAGATCTTTCTCAAAAATGGTAAGTGGGATATTAGAAGATAACCCAAAGTAATTTGTTTTGATAAGAATGTGCACCTTCCTTTTTAATGTGTTTTTGTCCATTGACAAGTTTTTCTATTAAAGTGTATAGCCCACAAAAATGGCAGACAATGTCACACAGTAATACGTGACAAAGTCGATTTATCATTCATTCGACCCCCTTCAACATCAAGTGGAAGTTCACTCATCCAATCCCATTTCAAAAGATTTAGTGATCAACAAGAGGATTTCTTAAGTAACTCCACTTTTAAGTTTGTCTTTCGTTGGTGGTAGCAGATTTTGAATCTTGAGTTGACTATGGCACTGCCCAACCCAGTGGACCAACACATCAACAGCTGCAACTCATTCATTTTCTTTTTCAAAGATAATGGACATCTATTATATATTTGTTAACAACTAGATTTTGAATTGCTCATATAATCATAATTGCATTCTACTTATTTATAGATAAATCGCTCGTTTATATTTTAAAATTTAACTGATGGGGTTCTACGAAGCTTTATACAATGAATTCAAGCAAATTAATGTGAAACATTAGAGGAATATAAACCGTATCCAATCATAATTTTAAACCACTCGGGGTCTTATCGTTTTCCAGGGGAATCTGATGATATCATTCAACTGGGATAGAAACCCTAAACACAAATCATAGAATTTGTCAGTGTCCATATAGAAACGGCCAGCGAGCAAACTGTATTCTCACATCAAATAGAGGAACTGAAAAGCTGAGCTAGCTACTTAATACACACAACAGGAGAGACCTATGCATTGTGGTTGGCATCATATCTTTGCTTGGTTTTAGCATACTTCGACATGATGAAATCATGAAAGCAAATCGACAATGTGGGATTGGAGGAGATGGAATTATTCTTTTATTGGCCATGTCAGATAGGTAACAAAGATATGGAGTTATATTTTTAAGGAAAAAAATGAAATTATTCGGTAGTAGTGGTTTTGAAAGCAAAATGAAAATTTGTTGACTTATTTGGACAGAAGCCCATTTTAGAAACCCACTTCCAATCTCCATTACCTATCACTGCTTTTTGTTACTTTAAAGTTTGGTTTCATTTTTAAATTAGGACGATATGAGAGCACGTGTGTGCTGCTCGTTCTAGTTTGTGTTTGCTCTGCAAGCGGCGAACATGCAAAAGAGTTAGGGACCATCCCCACCATATGCCATCATCAAAAATAGAATAAACAAGTACAACAAAACTTTGTGGTTTATGTTTTGTTTGACACCTAAGGCTCTGCTCAGTCTAATTTTTCCATCTGTTTACTAATGGATATGAATCTTATTTTCTATCCGTCCTGCTTTCAATGATCAAATGCAGTCCCCACTTTGTTATACACTAAATTATAAATCACTAGTTAGAATTGACTGATTAGGCAAAAGAAATATATATGACATAGTTTTACATGGATGTCACCCTTATGCCTAGTGCCCTCATCGTATTATGGTTTTGCCTTCTCCAGCTCACACGATGGCCCATTATTTTGCCTTTGATAAACGGGTTCAATTGATTGTTTTGAAGAAACAATGTTGTCTGCAGAACACAGGGATAGAGTCTAAATTGTAACAAGTAAACGTTGATTCGTATCTGGTTTCACAATTCCTTTCCCGAGTAGTCCCATGATACAAGGACATCAAAAATATTTCATTAGGTGCCTCACTAGACGTGGAAGAGAATCGGAAATTTAACAAATCATAGGTCCAATTGTTTTGTAAACAGTATGCAATAAATCACTCGTTATAAAATTGCAATATTAGCTTGAAAATAGTAGTATTTCCAAGTTACCGTTCTCATGCTAAGGAAGTAATTGCGGGGGAAATATAATTACAAATCTCACACTTGGCATGCCCAATTTTACATCATACAACATGCATAAAAACTATGATAACAAAGTTAATCATACTCTAATTCATCCGGTGTAACTGGACGTTTGAGGGGGATGATGGACTTCTTTTCAACATCTCGCGACAATGCTTTCCTCATATCTGAAAAGAAACAGTTATATAATGAGTGGACGCCATGAGATGCAAGTTGAAAAAAACAAAATCACAATGCCATTGTTGGACGTTAAAACTCACCTAAGCCATCTTCTTCCCCTGAATAATAGCGTAGAACTCGTCTATAGGTTACATACCCAAGCTGATAAAAAAATAAGAAAATGAAAGGGTATAATGAGTATTATCAAATTGCCATATACAGAGAACGGAAGAAGCATAATCATGACAACTGAAAATAAACAAAACATATGCCCATTTTAGACAAATTGGTCTTATAAAACCAACTTTTATATAGTTTACAACTTTATGCATACGAAGTCTTCAAAAGCTCTTCCATGTCTACGGTCTACCACCACAAATAGATGAGATGGTAGAATTTAGAACTTTTCTACTATGGGTAAATTTAATAGCCAACAGAAGAGTAGAAGGCATAACAAGACTTACCCTGTAACATTCCCAAACCCCAAAAAATTACTGTTCCTGAGTGCATTTCATGATTCATGCCACGTTGGAAAAGAAAAGTACTTGCCTCCCTATCCCTATTTCCTATTACATGATGCTCATGAGCATATTATCTCTAATTGGATTTCCCTTTCAGTTTAGTATTCTCTTTGTTTGTTTTCCCTGTGGTACTTCTCTTGTTCAAGCTTGTATCAATCAGCAAGTAAACTGACAAATGGGGCACTTATTTGCATGTTGGCAGCATTGTTTGTTGTACCATTGACACTGGCACTGCCCATCAGGCAACAATGAGTTCTTTCACAAACCAAGACAATATATGCTTTCAACTGCCTTAGGAGAATCCAAGTGCATTGAGCAGTCCCTATGTTCAATATCAAGAATGTGCTCAGCCAGGGTGAAGGCGTTAGAGGCAAGGGGTATCAGTGATGACAACAAAAACTTATAAGGTAACTGAAGCACTAGAAAAAGCTTTTTTGATGAGGATTTCAAGTGGTTGGGGTCAAGTTGAATAAAAGCCTGATCATTAGTATGTATTAGAGATAGGGAAAGAGAAGGGAGCATATGCACAAAACTCTTTCTTGAGACAGTGGGTACTATCTAACCAGGGAGCATATGCATATGCACATAACTCTTTCAGGAGACAGTGGGTACTATATTTGGCCCTGACCAAAAGATCACGCTGTCCCTATCTTCTTAATTACTGATAATATGCTACTTCAGTCATAACAAGTTTAAAATGTCGTTCATGTATTGACAATTGATTAGTCGCACAAACACATACAAAAGAGGCCTTCTTTTGCTTTCTCCATCAATCAATTTACTAAATTAGGATTGATGAGCTGAAAAATGAAACACAAACTTGGCAGCTGCTAGATCCTATAGCTTATCCAAGCCTAACTAAACCATGCAATCACTCAATGTATTATACTTCATTAACCTATTGTGCGAATTCTTCATACATATCCTGGATTTAATCAGTTTGTGCACAATAACTAGCGGAAATTATTGAATTATTGTGTATGCTAGCCATAGCATATTAAGGATTTTGAAATATCTAGAATACCACCACTGAAGTGTATGACTCCATAAATATTTCATAAATTTAAAAAGGCTTAAGAAGAAAAATGCAAGTGTTACACAAGAATTTGTTAACAAAAACAAAAAGTAAAAAGAATAATCTGCTTCAATATAACCTTTTAGTGCCTGCAGAAAGGTGCATATTGAAGTACAGGCATTTACAACTAATGAGAAAGAAAATGATATTATGATAAATGAAGAGAACTTGGACAACATTTACCTTTTCATACATTTTTATGGCTGGCATGTTTGAAGCTCTCACAAAAAGATCCACGAAGTAAGCCTTATCACTGCCAAGAGAAAATTCCTATCACTAAGAAAGTAGTACTATAGTATTATGGTACATCTAAGTTTCTCAGCCTTTTCTTTCAGTGCAAGTACATGATTAGATTTATTTTTTACGATAATAATAATAATATGGTTAATAATAATCTCGTTTAACTATCCTTACATCTTGTCACTGATGTCTTCCAACAGGTTCATCAGTTTCTTGGCCAGTTGCTGCCTGCGGTACTCTGGAGAAACTGTTACTGCAGTAACATGACCATGCCAAGATTCACCTTGTCCTTCAACTTTTCCCATAACTGCAATCATTACAATGAATTACATTTCATCTGCCTTTAATTAGTTCATAGGAGCAGACAGGAAGAGAATAAAAGTAAACAGATGTGATCATCAAAACTAAGAGCGAAATGCAGCAATATCCACATTCTCATACAGCCAAAACAATTAGCAAAACATGGTTAACATCACTTGATGATTCCAAAACATTAACAAATTCACATATAATATGTACAAACTGCATATATAAGAGAAATAAGATACAGTGAGATGAGCTAGGCCAACCCCCATAGTCCAGAAACACTATATCTATGCCTTCCATCATGTGAATGCTTGATCACGGAATTAAATTCTAAAAAATCTAGCAAAGGTTTACTGTTGGCAATTATTCTTAATCCCTGATCATTCTAACAATTATTCTCCAATAAAACTTGTTCACATCCCACCTCACAACTTTTTTTTTTTAAATACTAAGAGATGATATTAAAAACAAGAAAAATTAGAAGTGGCAGTTGATACTTCACCGATTCCAAATACTAGTCACCATTCGCGAACAAACAATTCGGATTTCGCCCTAAAAAAATACTAAATATAACATCAAATGCAGATTTTGTTGTAAAAAATACCCGAATATAATAAAATTTGATCTTTTATGCAATCATTTTATAAAAATTAAAAAAAAGTAAACAAAGTTGCAAAACGCAAACGACTAGCATAATGTTAAGAGAAAGAAAGAAAGAAAGAAAGTTAGAAAGAAATTGAAGGGACAGAGAAATGGGAGAAGAGCGTACTGTAACCCATGATTCGGTTACCGGGTCCTTCGGCGACGTGGAAATAGTCAGGCCATCTTGCCAAATACGTCATATAGAATGACATATTGAACTGCAACAATGATGCGTATTCAATGATAAGATTTATAATCATTATTAACAAAATAATTACAAGTTTAAGAGGGAAAACAACTTACAGTTTCAGTGAGGTGATCGAGGTTAACCGTAGTAAAACGAAGGAGATCGTTGCAGCAAAACCTGCGAATCGTCGTCATCTTTCAGGAATTTGGGGGAAAGAAAGTTCGAAACTAGAAGCTGAAGAAAACGGGGAACGTGCATAGAGAACAGTGACTGGCGGGTTTGGGTCGGTTCCTAATTTTGTAGATCCACTTATTTAAAAACATAGGTGGTATATGCAGTTTAATTCCATTTACTATAAAATTTTAAATCTAACGGTATTTAATCAAATCTAATCTATTAATATATTATAAATTAATTTAAATTAAATTATAAAATATAATTTAAAATGATTTAGATTCATAATAGTTTGAATTATATTATAAAATTAAAAATATAATAATTAATTATTATTAATTCTATAATCTCTCAATAATATTTAAGAATAAATTTTATAAATAATTTTTTTTATTAATTATTATTATATAAAAGATACGAAGATAAATTATATATAATTTATTATGATAAATAAATAATAATAATAATAATTTTATAAGATAATATTAAACGATTTGATTTATGATTTCACATATTAAAATTAATTTAATCCATAATTCAAACCGCGAATAATAATTTAAAAAATATCAATACATAAATCGATCCATCAATTTTTCAAACCGATCTAAACCGTTAATTTTTACAAATTAGATTGATTTAGATTGGATCGATTCGAAAATACTCATCCTAAGCATAAGAAAATGACATACATAATTGTAACCACTTTTACTTTGAGAGGTCCATCAATATCCTAAAAACTGCACATAACGATTTGTTAACAAATATTAAAAAAAATCAATAAATTTTTTATTTATTAAAAATATTATTAAACCTTTTATTTATAACAGAAATCCCAATAAAACCATATTTATAATAATTTTCTATATTAAATTTATATTCATGACAATTACTTTTATTTTTTTTCCTTTATAAAGTCCTCAAAATCTAGCAAGTTAATATATATATATATATTTTTTTCTGTATACTATTTATGATAGCTATGAAAAATAAATTGTAATATGAGAATTAAAAAAATAAATTAATAGAATAAAAAAGATAATTTTTATAAAATATTTATATGTCAAAGTAAATTAAATGATAGATATTTTTATAATATAAAAATTTATTAAATTAAGTTGTAAATAGTCGCTGCCTTTTTTATTTTTTATTTTTAAATTGGGGATTGACCACAGTAAAGGTAATAGACTAATAGGCCAACAGGTATAGATATTTTTGTACTAAGCCCAGCCCACCATAAGCCGGGCCTCTCAGATTTCCTTCATGTAACTAACTTCTTTTCATCAAATTTTGGAGTCTGATTCTTTAACAATTTGAAACGTGGTTCCAACGGTACAGTTACAGCTTTTGAACAACTTATGTTAAACTTTTTGCTCTTTTCCCTCTCCTCTTTTAGTGGAGTTTTAGATTTTGTGACTCTCAATTTTATAGGTTTAATCAAGTTATTAAAATTATGATTTTAATTAAAATTATTTTTTATATAAAAAATTAGAACATAAAATCAAAACAAACTTAAAAATAAAATTTTTAATAATATATAAATAATAAAATATTTTTATAAATTAATAAAATCGATTAAAATAAATCAAAATCAATTAAAATTGATCAAATATTTTTACTGTTTTACTGTTTTCGATTTTAATTAAAATCAAAATTATTTTTTTATTAAAATCGTTAAAATTATTAATTTTAATATTTAAAATCACGATTGTGATATTCTATCTTAAAACTATCATACATAAATAACATCTTATGCATCTCCTTTCTTTATTATTACAACACCAAAATTTCTAGCCATAACAGAGAAACCATTTCATCTCTCCAATTTCATCAATAGTAAAAAAAAAAACTTTTACAGATATTTAAAACTCTATTCTCACTTTTGAAAATACATCCTATGAATTCTAGCAGTCATGATAAAATTAAATTTCTTTTTAAATTTTATACATATCGCATATTACCCCAGCTGACTGTAATTTATTTTTTTTAACACACGGGGATGAAAAGCTTCGGAGTCATTTATAAATCCACGAATTTATCCGACTTGGATCGGAATATCCACAAATTTATCCGAATTGGATTCATATACGTAACCTAAATTGAAAACACAAATCCCGGATGCATATTGGTCACCCAAACGAAAACACGAATCCCTTCGTCGTCGATCGCTGATTCGAATTTGATATCTCATAGTCATCAAACAGAATCAAACCCTAATGGATCTCCTCAAACAAGAACTATTGAAGAAACGGCAGTCGCTAGCCGAAGAAACGGGAGGCAAACGAGTTTTCAAGCGCTCTGAAATCGAGCAGAAAAAAATCCAAAAGCTCCGAGAACAAGAAAAACGCGAACTCGAAGCCAAACTCCTCCGTCAAAGCAGCGCCGCCGCCACTTCTAACACCTCCACCGCCAAATCAAATTCCCAATCTACCACAACAACGACCAACGCAACCACCACCACTAATTCCACGGCAACCGCATCCAAATCCTTAACCAACGAGCAGAACATTGACAATTTGAACCTCCCAAAGCAAGAAGTCATAAGGCGGCTCAGATTACTAAAACAACCGATCACACTTTTTGGGGAAGACGACGATGCTCGGCTTGAGCGGTTAAAATACGTCTTAAAAGCGGGACTCTTCGAGGTGGATAGTGACATGACCGAAGGTCAAACCAATGATTTTTTACGTGATATCGCAGAGTTAAGGAAGCGGCAGAAGACAGGAATTTTGAGCGACCGGAAGCGGAAAGATCGGGAAGAGGGCGGAGAGGATGGTGAAGGGGGCGGTAGGGATGAGGAGTTGAGTGCTGATGGTGGGTCCAGTGGGGTTGACATGGATAAGGATTTGAAGAGAATGAAGGCGAATTTTGATGAGCTGTGTGAGGAGGATAAAATTCTGGTGTTTTTTAAGAGGTTGTTGAATGAATGGAATCAGGAGTTGGATGAGATGCCCGAAGCTGAGAAAAGGACGGCCAAAGGAAAGTCTATGGTGGCTACTTTTAAGCAGTGTGCGAGGTACTTGAATCCGTTGTTCAAGTTTTGCAGGAAGAAGGTATGTTTGCGGCCAATTATACGTTGTAATTGTTTAGCATTTGTTAACGGTCTTCTTACTATTGATAAATTTAATTGTTTTATAGTGTCCTCGAACTTGTTAGTATGGTGATTTTTTATGTTGCTTTAGTAGAAATCATAGGATTATCCTTTAGGCAGTGAGAGACAAAACTTGAAGATAACTGGGAGTAGAGTGAGTTGAACTGGTATTAAATTTAATAATCCTATCATTTAAAATCTTTATGCATAAATAAACTCTTGTTCCTCTGCATTTTTTGTTGCAGAGTAGCGTATGCGGTGGGAAATGATCGCTAGATCACAATCTTAGAAATGTGCTTGCTTATTTATTGGAGTCAAATTGTGCACTAGTTTTTTGGTGAGATAATGATGTATTCTTTTTCATATTTACTGTTATTATTAGTTGATACCATACATATGCTTTATGAGCCCTTCTCTTATATGCTGAACTCTATATTCAAATGCGAGTTAGCAATCTTAATATCACTCAGCCCTGCAAATATATGACTAGTTTCTAACCTGTTAATGTGATCAATACTTCGACGGGAGCTTATAAGATATGCCAAATTTTTATTTGTAGCTTTTTGGTGTAAATTTAACGAAATAGCTTATAAACTTTGAAAAATAATGATCTGCTTGGTATCCCCCCTGCTGTTGTATAAAAACACAATGCGGTCTACTTGAATGTTTTAGGATTCGTAATCATAGTTTGAGCATACTTACATTTATCCTGTTTATAGTTTTGGTTATTTTTTATGTTTAATTGATGCAAAACTACTCACATTCTTTTGGTTGAAGGAATTGAAGAAGGTTCTTGCTTTCTATTTGTTAGAGCATGGTGTTGTTAGTGCTCACAGTGATGACTTTTGAATCTACCTCTAAATGGAGATTCTTCTTATGATGTTACCCTGACAATTACTACTTAATTTGTTAAGCCAAAAGCAGTTCAGACCACAAATCCTTCACCAAAGTCCTTAACCTCAATAATTCACATCCCAGCTACTTAATTATTTATAGAATTTTAATTCATTCTCCAAGTAAAGCACTGTCCTTTGCTTAAGGCCTAAGTGGATCATCTCCCATCATGGATGGTTGTTAACCATTGAATTAAACTGCATAGTGCATTCAAGTTATTGTTGTTTATCCTCTCTTAAGTTGTGCTATCGATGTTGTGATTTCTTGGTGTAGAGTTTTGATCTATATAAAGCACAATGCATTCAATATTATTTATATATTATTTGCAGGTTCTTCCAGATGACATTCGTCAAGCATTGATGTTGATGGTTGACTGCTGCATGAAGCGAGACTACTTAGCTGCAATGGATCACTATATTAAGATGGCAATTGGTAATGCACCCTGGCCTATCGGTGTCACTATGGTTGGTATCCATGAACGTTCAGCCCGTGAAAAGATTTATACAAACAGTGTGGCCCATATTATGAACGATGAGACAACTCGTAAGTATCTGCAATCAGTAAAGAGATTGATGACCTTTTGCCAACGACGCTATCCTACTCTGCCATCGAAAGCAGTTGAGTTCAACAGCTTGGCAAATGGCAGTGACTTACAGTCTCTGCTAGCTGAAGAAAGGTTTTCTGATGCTAACCAAACCTCTGAGGAAAGACTGCGGTTAATGCCTTCCACAAAGGAGAGCTAGACATCATTTGTGTAATAATCTCTACAAATCTTCCCTGATGCAATATTCTGTCATGTACTTTTGCATGAATGATGATTCCACATTATTTTACCTAGTACTTTAGTTGATCCCATGCGGGGTTTAGTGGTTTCAGGGTGATGTAGTGACAAAAGAATGGCATCACCTGATATCAATTAAACTCGCTCTATGTACTTTTTATCTTGTTTATTTTTTGTAGGATTGAACTCTGTACATTTCTTGTTAAGTTGTTAACAGTCATTTATGAAAAAAATTAGGAAAGAAAAATAGCAATATGCATAGGTGCGGGTGCCCCTGATGCACTGCAAATAATGGGGTTAAAACCGCACTTGGCGGTAGCTAATATTAGTAATTTCCTAGTGACTCGTAATTATTGAAGAGAGAGTGGGTGGTTCCTTGTTCAGGGAGTAGGCACGTTGCCTATGTGGGTGTATTTATGGTCTATGGCATTTGACCATGTCTGATTATACTTTAATTGTGTTATACCAGATCTTGTTTACTTTTTTATTTGATGGAAGATCCTGTTTTACTTAAGTTCGATAGATATTTGACTACAAAAAGTTATATAAAATGAAAATTTTTCTTACAAATTTGATGCTCTTCATTGTTCAATAATCTCATGATTTTAGTTCAAGATTAAAATCTCTCTCTTATCACAAAGGTCAAAAAGGACTAGTAATTTTTATCAAAGTAATATTAGTTCTGACATTGTTACCTATTAAAATATTAAATTAATTTCTATAAAGTATATGTTAATGTAGAATTTTGTTAGTGTATTAATATTTGAATTTATTGGACCTCAAAAAAAATTTATTATACTTTATAACATTTCATAGCCACAAATTCTTTTGATCCATTGTGAGTTATTTCCCTTATGTGGAATCATAACTTAACGCCAATGATCATGATGTAATGTAGAAATAGGAAGTAGTGTTTGTTACTAACGTTTGAACGTGGGGATTTAAATTAAGGATGTATAATTTGTGATTATAAGATGAGTGGTATTCGTATTGAAATTATAAATTATAAGTCTTTTATTTAAGTTCTTACACTAACCAACGTTAGTGGTACATACTATATATTTTTATATTATGTCGTAATTGTTTATATTACGTCGAGACTCATGATACTCATACAAAATTCTACAGATTATAATAAATTTCTTCTAAGAACTAACATGCTTGAGAATTGGTATGCGTACAAAATTTTGTATCGATAATATATATATATATATTATTATTATTAGAAAGGTCTTCTGTCCGGAAGAAATGACAGAAGCAAGGGAAATTCTTGCAATTTTGATCGCCCAAAGGAAGTCTAGAGGTGTAAATTGGGCCGGGTAGGGCTGGGTTCATTTGTGCTATAGGGTCTGCTGCGCTCAAGCAGACATAGTTTCCAGTTGGGCCGGCCCAGTTCAAAATTTAAAAAATAACAAATCTGGCGTAGCACGTTATGCCCAATCCATTTGGCTCGAGCCGGGCCTACATTTCATACTTATTAGGCCGGTTTACAAATTAAAAAAAAAATTGTTTTAAATAAAATTAATTATTAAAATAGTGATGTATTATGTTTTTAATTTATAAATATTATTATATTATGTTCGAAAAAAATACTGAGGTAACATGTGGACACCCAATCAACAAGATACGTGACAAGGGGTCAGGTGTAATATCAGGGTGCTCTCTTCTCCGGTATACTCCGTCCCAGGCACCTCAGTTCAGTGATTTCACCTTTTCAGTTATCCGCTGACTCAGGGATTTCATCGTCCCAGGTAAGAATTGGATGTCCGCCAACAAGACACGTGGCAGGAGGCCAGACAGATCTAGAAAGTCTCCATCTTTAGGTGTCCCTCGGCTCAGGGATTCCATTATCCCCGATGATATCCGCCCCAGACAACCTGCTTTCCAAGAGAATCATCGTCGTCTCAGGATTCCAAAACGTCTTAGAGGTCAAAAAGATAGAAGTGCCTTCTCAGGATTCTCCATTGTTATCAACAACACGTCTTAGAAATCTGAAAGTTGGAGTTTACAGTCATCTGTCGACTCAGGAATCAGAGTAGCTTCCCAGGAAAATTGCTCCAGGCCAGGAGTTCCCTTGTTGCTAGCTCTCTGGCAATCCCTGACCAGAGTATCAATGAATATGTGCCCTTTCCACTCAAAAATGGGAATGATTGATGACAACTGGCCCATTAAAAGCATCTGTCCCATCCTCTAACCATTTTTAGGTGATGGGACGGTGACAGGCCTACAAAGTCTGCAGATGTGACAGCATCAGTAAACGAAATCGACTATACACTGCCCTATATCAGATATCACATCTTTTTCATTCTCCGATGCTAAGTCACATCACTATTCGGAGGAGGGGCATTATATAAACTAAATTTCTTCAACGGTAAAAAGGTTGGACTTCTTGTTACTTGTGAAGTTGGATTTTTGTGTTTTGAAAATACTTGAGCCACACAGAGAGATTGAGAGAGATCTGACAGCCTCACTACCACCATTTTTCCTTCACTATCTCCGGGGGATAAATTTTACACATTTTTCTCTCATTCTCGGTTTGTTTCGATTTTTTTTTTGCTGCCTTTACTGGAAACATATTTTATTTCTCCACTCTTTTTTTGACTTAGGCATCGAAGTTTCCCCATCAGGAACCCTTCCTGGCGTCACTCTGAGGTGTTTACTTTCTTTGCAGGCTTGGGAGGTGAAGCTCTGTCGAAAACAGTCACACTTGCAATCATTCTCCGGTATAGAAATCGTCATCCGACAAAGAGCCAAATTGCCCTCACACATCATCAGCTGGGTTATTCTACATTGACCGTGAGGAGGGTCCACGGATAATTCTTGCACCAACAGCTGGCGTTGTCTGTAAGGACAAACAAAAAGCCATTGAAGCACCGTGTGTGGAGGAAGGAAGACGAATAGGTGTTTTTTGAAAATTTTTCTTTAGAAAAAGTTTGAAATGACAGAAATAAGACAAGGAGATGAAGATTCCAGCTCCAACAAAAGTACAGCTCATGGAGAAGAAAAAATTTCCTTGACCAGAGAGGGGCCCTGGTCAAGAAATAGACATGTGGATGGATTTTTAGTTAGCAGGGCAGAAGCTCCTGGAGGTCTGGAGGCAAATAGCTAGGGAGCCTATTTCCCTGAGGGAAGGAAGAACACCACTGGCTCCTGAGGGTCTCGAAAGTCATGTTCCCCGAAACAATGGTACAGAGAGAGTTCAGGGATCCAGAAAGGAATATGACCATGTGCCTGAGTAAAGACTAACACCTGGGTAGAAAGGGAAGGCCAAGGTAACTGAAAGGTTGCAGAAGCCTCGTGCCCCTCAGGAAATTAACACACCTTTCAAAATTTACGAAGGGCGTGACCACCGAAGAAACAAGGGAGATAAGAAGTACAGAGGGATAGATCGGTCAGAAATGGAGCCCAGCTTTGCCTCCACCAACATAAGGTTTTATCTCAATGAGAAGCAAAGCTGGGAAAAGGAAGCGGCTACAACAGTCAGTAGAAGGGAGATAGAGAAGTGCATGAACAAGATGTTATGTGAGATAGGGGCCTACAACGTCCCTGCTCAAGGGAAGAACTCAAAAACAAAAAGGATTCCCATCTTAGGGTCGAAATCCCTTTTTTTGGAGGAGATTTTATTATTGGTTTTGCCCAGGAAATTCAAAATGCCTCAATTGCCTCCCTACTCAGGGAAGACTGATTCGTCCCTACACGTTGATATGTTCAGGGAAATGATGTTGATTCAGGGTCTAACTAAGTTGCAAATGTGCCGCTCTTTTTTCTTAACCTTGGAAGGACAAGCAAGGCGTTGGTACAAAAATTTGCCACCATCCAACATTAATAATTTCAACCAACTTGTGACTCTATTTGAAAACGAGTTCAAGGGAGGGATTGCCACCAGTCGAAATTTGAGCACCCTGCTATCAATATGCCAAAGAGCAGGAGAAACTTTGAAAAGTTTTGTGCGAAGGTACCATGAAGAGGTAATGGAATTAGGAGCTTACCATCATCCCTTGGCCTTGGAAGGGCTGAAAAAGGGCCTACGATTGGAAAGGGCTTGGTACGCCATTCATCAGCAAACAGTGGACAATTATAAAGTAGCTCAGATGGAACTGTTAGATGAAATCAAAATTGAAAGGGAGATGATGCTAAGAATGAAAGAAGAATCCTGAGCAATCCCAGCCAGGAGGGAACATCCTCAGGAGGCGTGATAGAAGGAAAAAGGGGCTCGATACGGGGATCCTAGACATGATATAAGAGATGTAGACAGGGGAGATAGGGGTCAAGGAAAGTTTTTACCCCGACCCCCCAAAAATGACAGGCCCCCAAAACAGCATTCATTAAGAAGCCCTCCCAGAAGGGTGGAACACTTAGCTACCTATAGGTTTACTCCATTAAAAGCTCCTCTATCCGAAGTATATGAGTACACGAAGAGTCGGGGTCTCTAGGCACCACATCCTCAGGCCATGAAAGCGAAGGTACCCAAAAAGACCAAGAGGCGATTTTGTGAATTCCACAGGGAAAGTGGTCACACCACTGATCAATACGAAGATTTGCGGAATCAAATTGAGATACTGGTCAAAAACAGTTATCTCACAAATTACATCGATTCTCAGTACCTCTTTCCAAGGTCTGGGCAACATCAGGATGAAGAGGACTACCCTGAGTCGAATCCCAATGTCATGGTTATCTCAGGAGGACCCACCCTGGTGGGGTTATCAAATAATTCCCCGTAGGAATTACGCTCACTACTCGCTGTCCAGTCATTCCTCTGATGTTCATATGATGAATGTGCGGGCAGACAGGAGGCCAAGGATTACCATCGTACCCATCATGTTCACAAATAAGGACGAAATAGGGGTCCATTACTCTCACGATGATGTCTTGGTAGTAGCAATGGGATTTGCATCGAAGAAGGTCAGTAGAATCCTGATTGATACAGGCAGTTCAATGGATATAATTTTCAAAGATACGCTGGACTCCCTAGGCATAGAGGACTTGGAGTTGATTCCACCCAATTTCACTTTACACGAATTTGAGGATTCATGCATTACTCACCTGGGGTCGATACAATTGCCAATCACCATGGGGGAAAAGCCCTATCAAAAGACCGTCATGGTATATTTTCAGGTGGTTGACTTGAAGATCCCTTACTCCACTATCATGGGAAGGCCTTTTCTCAGGAATACCATGGCCGTGGAAAGTATCCACTACTTGAAATTGAAATTCAGGGTTGGGGATGGAATTGGCATTATAAAGGGCAATCAAAGAGAAGTAAGGTCGTATTTTACCACCTCTTCAAAGCAAGCTTATTGCATTCACAAGAGGCCATTGGAGGATCCCCTTGAGCAGACCAACAATCCCTCAACCAGTGCAGAAACAGAGTCAGGAGAATCACCTGTTATTCAGGACAAGGAACATGAGGGATAGCCATTTCTCAGGGTGAAACCAGAGGAAACCCTAACCAGTGTGGTTATGGATGAGCGCTATCCTGAAAGGATCATCGGGGGGGGGGGGAAGGAGAAGAAAGCAGTGAAAGCAGAGAAAACTTTTGTCGATGTTTATATATATATATATGTTACATGTTTATTTTTTAAAAATAATTAATTATTTTTGTTAAAAAAAATTATTTATATTTTGATAGAAAAAATTATATTATTTAAAAAAATCAA
>JAVXUL010000001.1:20275646-20301166 GCA_035590515.1 Trichilia minutiflora
TTATTATTAAATATAATATAAAAATAAATTTATTATATTTTAAATATATAAATTTATTTTTTTTATTTTTTTGGTGGTCCGTGGGCTAGATGAATTGACCCGTTTAACTCGCAGGCTAAACGGACCGGATCAAAAAACCCACGAATTAAACGGACCAATATTTTTACAATCCAATCCGTTAAAGCCCGTAAATTAAACGGATCGACCCGTAAACCATCGGCCCGTTTGACAGTCCTGATAACATGGTTGATACAAGTAAAGCGCATGACTTTATAATCATACAAAATCACAAGCCAGATTGGATATTTTACACTGAACAAAGAAACCAAGCGATGCATGGGAACTAAAGGACAGAACAGATCTTAGAAGACTGATACTATAATAATATAATACAATAAGAAAAAAAAAATTTATTAAAGGCCAGGGAACATATGGTTGACGTCATCTTTTCAAAAATATTTTCTTTTATAAAACTTTCACTTAATTTAAAAATTGGAAGAGAGGTAACGATGGATATATTTTTAACCATTATTTATTACATTTAATAGTTAACAATTTTATTTATGAGGTTGATTTTTAATAACTTCCCTAAAGTTTTAGAAAAACAACACTCGGATAAAATCTTTGTTCTAATTAACAAGGTCATGATGTTTGACCATTAGTTGTAGTTGATGGAGTAAAATATTAATTAAATAAAAAGGTATTTCTATTTTTCATCTAAACAATTATCTTCATCCGACTAAGGTAAACTATTCAGCCTTATCTTCATCTTCTTAATTAATGAAAGCTGATTACTGTTGCAACAATTCAAAAGTAATTTTGAACAATTAAAATTTATTTTAGATATTTGATAATTCTTTTTAAAATCATTGTTAATAAAATCAATCACTTTAAAGCAGATTTTAAAAAATGAAAAAAAAAATATTTTTAAAAATCTGAATTTAAGAAATAATTTTATTACGAATATATACTTAAATATATCTCCATATAAATAATAAAAAATTTAAATTAACCTTCAACAAATTGATAAATTTCACTATTAATTGTAAAACAACAATATTAAAATTTAAATAAAAAATATAATATAATATGAAATATAATTAGGTTGAATTATTTATTATTAGAGAAAATCTTGGATCCTATCCTCAAAGTCTAATAAGGGACCATTTTTCTAATGATAATCCAAAGCTTATCAAAACTTTACTCTCAATAAATTAAGGTAATTCTTTAAGATAGACATATAATATTATATAAGCCGTATGGTGGGTATTTGAGACCTAAATTTTCTTTCTATAATTGGAGAATAAGAGAAAAAGATATAAGGTGAAAGGGATTAGATACAAGGGATTGTATCTAAGGTTATTGATACAATCCCTTGTATTCTCTATTCGTTTAGGTCATGAAAAAAGAAAAAAAAAAATATAGGAGATTGAGGAGTGTGAAAACAATTTTAGAGAGTTTAAAGAATATATTGCCTTAGTTCTATATTCGACGAGACTTGAGAAGGAAAATGTACTCTATTTATACTTGATTGTTAGTAATCATTTGATGAACTCTTTTTGGGTTACAGAAGCGTTGAAAAGGTTTATAAGCCAATCTATTATACTAGTAAAGCTTTATTCAAATCACAAATCAGGTATTCACAATTCGAGAAGTTGGTACTTGCCCTTATGGTAGTTGTTAGAAAGTTGCGACTCTACTTTTAAACGTAATAGATTGTGGTTTTAACCAATCAACACTTTAGACAAATTTTTTAACGACTTAACCTCTCAGGACGTCTAATAAAGTAATCGATCGAGATTAATGAATATAACATCAGTGATAAGTTTCATAAGATGATAAAAATATAAATACTGGTCAACTTTGTGGTGGAGGTACTAGAATAATTTTGATTAGACTTGATGAAGCAAATGGTCTCACTCAAATTTACAAAAAGAAATAATGATTATAAGATGTATGTTTAATGATTATGAAGTTTGATTATATAAAGTAAGAGAATAAAAAATATAAATAATTTTTCTATTGAATTAAGTCGTTGTAAAAATCTTTTGACTTTTAACTTCTCTCTAATTAAACAAAATCCTAATTTAAGTGTTAAAGTATTTTCTTCGTAAAATCGATTTTTTTTTCTGATTATTCTCTCTATTTTCAAGTAAATTTCATCCTTGTTTAGTGTCAAGGAACGATGTGGTGCACCAAATTCAGGGCAACAATTTCCTACATTATCATTTATATAATTTTATTATTATTAAAATTAAATATATTTAATTATAAATTTAGTAATTAATTTAACTAAATATTTTAATATTAAATTTAATGTAATTATTATATATTTGATTAATTTTTTATTCACAATTGAATACAAACAAATTTTTGTGATTTTTTTTACTTATATTATATTTGTCTTATTGTAGTATTTTAATAGCATAATTTATAAAATACATATTAATTATTTTTAAAATTTACAACACTTTTAAAAATAAAATTTATCAAATACTTGATTTTTTTTAATAGCATAATTAAAGATATTGCTTAAAAATTACAATAATTTCAAATTATCGCTAAAATAAATTTAAAATTTCTAATTTATCTAGTATTTTTATTTTATTAAGATTCGTATTATTTAGTTTCTTTATGTCATATTTGTCTCATTTAATATTTTTTTAAATTTAAATCAAAGTAATATCTAATCAAATTAGTTCACATTGCATTAAAACGAATTAGTGAACTTATTTATTTATTTATTGTTTAGGTTGTACTCAAATTCAACAACAAAATTATTACTTAAAAAGAATCACCACTAGATTACAAGTCGAACCTCTAATTTAAGTTATTTTTTAATAAAAATATTTGAAAATCATGGATCTCAAAGAATAAAAAATTATGCGTGCACATACGTACAAAAATATACACACACATATATATATATCTATGTCTACACTCTCTACAATAATTTATAATAATAATAATAATAATAATAACAATAATAATAATAATTTTAAGTGTTGCTTGTTTATTTTTTAAAATAATAAATTATTTTTGTTAAAAAATTATTGTTTATAAAGTAGAACAAAAGAATATTACGTTACGTATTCACAAAACCTAAATTTTAATCGTCCTATTTTTTAATTTTACTTGCTATTTTTATTTTTTTTTTAGAGTAAATAAATAATTTTACTTTGTTTTAACAATATTTTGCAGCCGCAAAAATTAGTTAAACCAAGGTATTTTGGTAATTGCGGTTAAAATTTATTCTCTCTCTCTTTTTTATTTATTTGTGGAATTGTATTACGTTATTTAACAGCAGGGATGATTTTGTTAGTCAAATAAAAGAATTTTATTATTCTCTAAAACTTTAGAAAGAATAAATTTACTTTAACTGTATATTTGGTATTAAAATATTGTGATTGATATTTATTGAGTTTTTTAATATAAATTAATACTCAATACCAAACCTATTTTTGTAAATAATTACCCATTCAATCAATCATTCTCAATTGGTGTGATTTGATAATTAAAAATATATTAAATAATTATTTTTATATTAATTTTATATTTGATTATAAGAGATATATTTTTGATAAGAATTTAAAATAATAATAAAAATTTAATTAATTTTTACATTATTGGATAATTTTTGAGCATATTAAATAGTTGTGACTAACATTATTCTTATATTTAATTGATATTTATTTTATATTTAATTAAATATCATAATTTAAATATTTTAATTTATTTTTATATCATAATATTGAATAATTTTTGAATATGGTAGACGATATTACTTCCGTGTTTAATTGACATTGATCTATATCCAACGTTACAATTTAAATATAATAAAAATTAATATTTTTTATTTTAAAAAAAAAAAAAAATTTACCCATCCAGTCAATCATGGATTTAGGCTCATAACTGAGTTATCGAGACATGGGTATCATTCCGAAGTAAAAATCAATAATCTCAAACGTGCTGAAAATATAAATAAATTATTATACAAAGCAGAAAAAACAGTGAATTGTAATAAAATATTCGTAACCTCAGAAATGATAGTCTGGTAGCACGGCGGCCGGCGACCTACTGATCCTCACAAAACCATACGGCTCCACGTATACAAACACGTGTAATTAAACTGCTTGTCCACACTCTGCCTCTGTCATACTACACTCTCAAGCCGATTAAACACCCAACCAATCCCTCACGTCCACCCGCTATGGATACACTCCTGCACGACTCAGCACCATCAATGGCAAAGCGCCTCTGTCCTTCTTCAACCTCTCAAAACCCTAACGCAAAAATAAATATTTCAATGGACAATCTTCTAGAAACGCTTCTAAACGTGGCCGACTCTTATTCTCTCTCTATCGACGTGTCCTTCAACAGACTCCTCAACTCAACCCCTGGCGATGCGGATCAGTCACTTCTCATCGATCGCGCCATCAAATTGGGCTCTCTTCTTCTTGAATCGGCTAATCGCTCTGCCAGAAAACGTGCCTCCCATCATAATTCCGTTGCCTGGGCCCTTCCTCCTGATCTCACCATTAAAGTACGCTCAATTTTTAACTTTATCAATTTGGTTGTAATGTTTGTCAATTGTTGCTTTTAATGTAAATTAAAAACGAGTAATCTGTTTCAACGAAGTAAGAAGAGCATGTGAATCATTTGGTTATGTGCAGGTTTTTTCTATGCTTGATACTCAGAGCTTGTGCTATGCGGCGGCAACGTGTTCGATGTTTAACAAGTGCGCTATGGATCCCTTGTGTTATGCTAATATTGACCTGAGAACGGTTGTCCCAAAGGTCAATAATGCTGTTGTGTCGACCATGATCCACCGGGCTGGAAAATCCCTCCAGTAAGAAATTTTGCGTTAAAGAAACTTTGTTCTCTTTTAGTCATATCCGATCCCTTGGTTTTGTTTTTATCCAGCTACATTGGATCATGTGGTATCTTTTATCCTTATGAACTTATCAGTTCCACATACTTTGTTGTCAATTGTTTCCATGGCTAGTTGTCGAACTTACATATCTATTGCTTGGGTTCTGGTCTAGTTTCTTGTTCTAATTAATGTGATCCAACTAGTTTCCCTTCAAACTTTGTATATATTTGTGGACCTTTCATTTTTGCTTGCAAAGCTTTCTGATATATTTGTGGAAAAAAGGAAAAAGAGAAAGAAAAGTGTAGAAAGATGAAACGCCTTCTGATATGTTTGTGGACCTTTCATTTTTGGTCGCAAAGTTTTGTGAACAAGAGAATGATAGTACAATTCTATTGTATGATAGTCTTGTGAAATTCTCCTACTTTATTCAGATAATTTAAACGTAGCCTGAAAGTACTCTTGAAAGCTATCGTTTAAGTATCCATTCATGAGTAACTATTGCACTGTAAAATGTGGGAATACATTTGTTTTCTTCTCTGTGATTTTCTGCCCTGATTTTCTTAAATGGTGAACAGGTCTCTTAAGCTCGGTGTGGTTCCAGGTTCAACTGCATCTCCTTGGTCTTGTCAGTCACTGGTTTATACCATCAGGAATTCTGTGGATGTATCAAGTTTCTCTTGGAATGATAAAAAAACCAGACAAGGGAAAGAGTCATTCATTCTTACAAGATCATGCTTAAATCCATTAAGTGGGGAAAGTGGTTCTGCTGGGTATGGTTGAGTACGGTTGACTTGCATATGGTTGGTACTTATTTGTTTTGCCCTCAATATTTTCTTTTTCATAATTGAAGGTCACGTTTGAGAAGGTTGCACCTATACAATATCGAAAGAATGGATAATGCATCACTGTGTGTGGCATTATCAGCCTGCCCATCTATCCTTGATCTGGAAATAGTTGGCCTGTAAGTTTCTAGGTTTTGCATCTTTTCATTTTTTTCTGTTTGAGAACATATGAAAAATGAGGAGAAGCATGGTTTGGGCTGCTAGAATCTACAATAAGCAGTCTATGGCATATATATGTTAATTGTTTATTAGTTCACGTATAGGTGTATAGATATTTGTAACTGAATCCTTAATTTATGCATCATTTGGTTATGTAAAGGAAGTTTACTTTAATTCTCCTTTGACAAGTCATTGACACTTTCTGCTTTTGGTCCTCTTGTTTCATTTATTATGTCGTTTTCTATTTTTCTTTTAAGATTCATGTTAGAAGATGTGATAGTTTCTGGACCTTCTGGTCTCTATGAAATGGTATTTGTTCTGCTGACTTTGCTTCAAACTCTTCAATTTGGCATTAGTCTGTTATGTCTGTCATTCTCTTATTGCCTTTCCAGCTCCTCTTTCTTCTCATCTAGTAACAGATTTTTTTTCTTCTAATTTTTGGAGCAGTCATGTTGAATTGAGGCAAACATTGATGTCAGTGAGCATGAGTTGTCCCTTGATAGAGCGATTGTTCTTCGAGTCTTCAAAAACAGGTGCAGTATTTTCGTCATGGGTATTTCCTGTTGGTGCACACAAAATTTTTGCTTACTTTGTACTTTTTTAATATTAGGAAGAGATGACAGTTTGAAATCACCAACCTGTGTTGATTTTGTGAACAATTGTCCACATCTAACTTCTTTGGCCCTTAGAGGTTTTAAACTGCCGGATTATAAAATTCGCATACTTCTCAAGGTACGTTTTTAGGCAAATGAGGTACTTTGATCTTATTAATAACACACATCAAGGTTTGTCTATCATATCTTTCATTTTCTGAAATTTTTCTATGCTACTCGTGGTGAAAATACGGGAACAATTTATCTCAAGGAAAATCTTAATTACTACTTTTGTGTAATGTTCTATATGTTTGGATATTGTCCAGCACTTGTGTCATATATTACAGAAAGTTAATACATATGACTAAAATGGATATTTTTTATTAGTTTGCTAGTTGATAAAACCTTGTTAAATTCAAACTATTTATAGGAAGTCTTCATTATTAACTACAAATCCTATATGTTCATGGTTCATTTAATGTGTTTATGACTAAAACTTGTTTTTTATGCTGTCTGAATACTGTGTATTCAATACTCTGGTAGTCATACATGCATTCATCTCCATATGTGTAGGTATATATGAGTGACCAGTATTAGCCTGATCTACGCAACTCTTTGCCATTAAAATCAAATATTTTTATTTTTGAGGTTGGTGTAGTAAGTTCGCTGGTTTCTGATATATGATCTTCTATATATATGCGGGATGATACTGGTTATACTAATTCGGTACATAATCTGTAACAAGTGTATAAGTTGGGTATTATCCTGATATAAATATTTTAAAGGTTTGAGGAATGAAGTTACTGCTTTGACAAAGTAGTTTGTTGCTATATTATTACACTATTATGATTGTTGTGATATCTCTAATTTTTTCAATTAATTCTTGGAACTGAGGTTGGGTGCGTGTATTTGGCCTGTGCTGGCATGGGGTTGGTGCACATATATTCTTGAATGAGACTCAATCTTTTTGGTTACTCTTGCAGGGATTTCGTAAGTTAAAATATGTTGATTTTTCAACATCATACTCAATTACTGGGACCTTTATGAGGTCTGTTAATTTCTTACGGACTATACCAACTGAGAATCCTTTTCTCTCGTTTACACGAAGCACATCTTAATTGCACCACCTCATAAAGTTTCCCTGTTAAAAATTTGTTTGATGTTAGGAATCTTGGAAGTGGGACAGGGGGGAATCTGCTAGAGGTTTTAATTTTAAGAGATTGCATGCATCTTAAAGAGGTAAGGGTTTGAATCTCTCTCCCCTAAAACAAAGCAACTTGCTTTTCTGTTCTCCATCTGTGAACTCCTAACTTGTCATAAGCAGGTGGAAGTTGCTCGGTTCTTAACAGCTGCTATTGCAGGAGATTTCAAGTTCCTTCGACATCTTGTGAGTAGATAGATATTGTTTAGATATGGTATATATTCTTATTGTCAATTCTCATTTTTGACCTTCTTGCAGGACATATCCAATAGGGAAGGTTTAGCTTCTGAAGGTGACTGGTATGAGAGATGTTTCAGTTCAAGGTAATGTTTATTGTTCTGGATTGTCTTTGCTGTTACAACTTTATTGTTCAATAACAATTTTTGGTGCATGTTGTGCAGGATCATTCCTTTAAAGGAGGTTTCAGAAGAAAGGCCTGATATCTGTGTGCTAGCCGAGTTTCCTTCGGAAGGAAGGTAGGTTTGTTATACAAGTTTTATGGTTGAACCTTAAGCTTCATTTTGTGCACTTGATCCCAGAGATTGGAAAAATGGTTGTGGGAATTACATTTGCCACTCCTGTTTGGAATCATTGGTTTTGCAGTTTCATCGATATTGACCAAATGGTTGACAGTGAGTTCAATAGCGACGTCAGCCTGCCATTACAGTTGAGTAGTCATACATCAGATGGATCATTGCTTATGAGTTCTTCAGAAAGCAGCTACAATAGTGATCAGGGTAGTGGGAACGAGGAGGGTCAAGATTCTGGTTTTGTAATATTTGAGGAAAGCTCAGATGAAGTGGACTTTCTGCCTATTTAGGTGACCTACCAAAGAATGGCCTGGTTGGAACTTTTGTGGCCACCCAATGAATTAGGTATTTCTTTCTCTCTCTCCCTCTGTCTATTTGTTGGGAATCAGTAAACAGTTGTGCTGTGATATGTTTTGATTAGTGTTGAACTTTGAAATTTTAGATGTAGGGAATTATCTTCTGTTTCTCATTGAAGTACGTCATATGGTCCTCCCGCCACAAAACAAAACAATGTCTACAATTCTAATGGCTCTCTAAACAGGAAATTTGTTACATTTACCATTATATGCTGCTTATGGAATATGAGCAATTGTGTATAATTATGGTGTTTGTCCGTTTTCTACAAATCAGACTGATTGTGCTTCTTGTTCCCATCAATTTTCAGCGAATTGATTGCCTGTCCTTTCCTCCCCTGTTGTTGCGAGGGATTTGTGGTGTCAATTAGACCAATTTCATTCCCTAAACACAAGCATACTACTGCACTAGGTAATTTACTAAGTTCATATCTAGCTGTCTGTATTCCCTAACAGTGTGCTTTACTATCCCACAATATTAGGGAGGTGTTGTATAGATTTCAAGCTGGATTGATAAGTGGACGAGATATTGAACTGTTAATTATGAACCTCTCACCTGTATCTGCTATACTATCTTTGTGGACTTTGGAAGTCGCCCTGTTACAGTTGTGATCTCCCAGGTTGGCCCGTTAAAGCATGGCCTTATCTTTCCTCACTTTTTGGAGGAGCAAGTGTAAAAGCTTATAGAGATCTTTCTTTCTCTTCTTGATCTTTTAATTCATTTATCTCCATGTCATTCTCGGGGATGTTGACTATCTTGACTCTCGAGCAATTTGTATCAAATATAAACAGTTACCGTTTGTTCTGTTAATCATCTCCCATGATTGTAACTTGGATGCGGTCAAGTCAACTTCCCTGGTCTAGTGATCCTTTGGATTATCTGTCCCCAGATCTTCCCACTGCAAATGATTTCAATGTCTAGAGTTCGGAGCAGCAGATATGTTGGTAGGATGATGAATAATTTGTTAATACGTTGTTAATGGTAATAATATACTGAGGGATTCCATGTAACAGCGTTGTCCTTTAGTAATTCTTTTTTCTGCGATATTGACGGTGGGCTGATAAAATTTTATCTGTATCATCTTTCACCGGTGATATAACATTTTAAAGTTAATTTTGGCATTTTCTTACCCTTTACCATTCAATTTAAAAGGGGTTATGAAATTTATTGAGAAGATACAGAGAATTGAAGAAATGTTATTTTAATATTATCTTATTAAAAATCTTATAATTTTAAATTATTTATATTAAAAATATAAATTTTTATATAAATTAATATAATAAAACTAAATTGTCATGAATGCAAAATAATTTATTTTTATTTTACTTCATAATTTTTTTGCACTCTTATTAAACTATACGAAAAGGTATTTTACTTAATTATGTAATATCGTTAAATTAATTCATATAAAAATTCTATATTTTAATATTATTATTCTTTTTGACTATATAAAACATGGGATTTATCACTTCTTTCTTTAAGATTTCAATTATTATATCAAGGTGGCATTTATTTAATAATTATTACTTGCCCATCTTAAGAGAGTTTTCGATTTCAGTAATTTATTATTTACAGTTTCTAAATTTAATTTTTTATTATTTAAATAATTTTATTTAATAATTATAGTTTATCTAAATATTAACTTTAAGACACAAATTTGTTTAGTATTCTTGACATATAAAAACATTTATGATATAATTAATTATTCACATAATTATATTATATTAATTGATTATTTAATATTAATATATTATTTATTTAATAATTGTATTTAAAATTTTATTCTCAATCAAGTGTAAATTAAATATATTTTTTATAAAATAGTTTATTTGTATAATTTTTTTATAATGAGATAAAAATTAAAAAAAATAAATTTTTATTACATTAATATTATAGTAGGATTGAATTTGTATTATTATTAGCCATAAAAATAATTAATTGTATCTTTTTTAAAATTATATTTAAAATTAAATTTTAATGTTAATAATTTCATGCATGATCATAAATAAAATGTACAATCTAGAGAATTCATAAAATCAAATTGATTAATTTATCAGTCCAAACACAATAAATAAAATGACTTTACTCTTAAATTTAATAATATATTACATAAGAAGGATAATATCCATTTCATTAGGTTATACCTTATTTTATATTATTAATAATAAATGTAAATAGTAAACAAGTTGTTATTTTTTTAATTATGTTTAAATAAATAAATAAATAAAGTTCACATGTATACACGTTTGAAACATTAATTCAAATCATTATATGACAGATTTTTTAAAAATTAAAAATACAGTCTAGTGAGAGAGTGTAGAAAATACCAATGTGAATGCGTGTTTTTCTACTTTCGATGGCCTTAGGATTATATATTTGATTCTAGGGAGAGTTGGGTGTGACACGAGCTGTGGTAAGGTAGTCAGTTGCACCCATCTTGTATCGGCATTATGGCCTCTGAGCCTGTTACGAGATTGGTTTCCCGTATAAGTGGAATCTGTGAACTTTTATTAATTGAGCCGGTGTTACGATTCATCTTCCAATCAATAACAAAATTAATTTAATCCATAAATATTAACACCATGCTATAGGCATCAAAAATAGAGGTGTTGAATTATTGGGATATGATCTAAATAATAGTCTTAATTTTTATCCCAATGTAAATCAGTATAATATAATTACTTTAATAGTTAATTATGCCATAAACAAATTTATGTGTTAAGAACATTAATTAAATTTATATATTTTCAAATCGATGTTTTTAATTTTAAAATAGGTAAATTATAAGCATTAAATAATATTATTTAAATAATAAAATATCAATTTTATATGTTACAAAAGATAAATTGATGAGGATCAATAAATAATTGATTATGATTATATTAAGGAGTTAATGGAATTAAAATGCTTAGAAGAGATAAATTATTATTAAGTAAATATAGTTTAAGTAAAATTTTGGGAGTCCTATAAAATAAAAGAAGATTTTTAAATTTATTTTAAATGATATTTGTAAATTGTAAGAGAGTTTTATGTGAGAAATTTGGAGTTTTCGCCGTCAGTGTAAATTGCTAAAACTCGGGTAAATTTCGACAAGAATTCCGTGTCATAGGACATAAATTTTTATTTTTTTAGAACATTGTATTATTAAAACACCATCATTTATGCTATGGAATTGTGTGTATGGAGCAAATGACCGCCAGGACCCAGGATTTGGCTCACGGGTGACAGATTAACTGATTCCTTAAATTTAGCCCAAACTCTGGAGTAATTGGGGCATTTGCTGACAAACACAATGGTCTCTGCCCAAACGCCGCCGTATAAACCCTATCGACATTTAAAAACACTGATGGCACACGGCCGAGCCGTTTCTTGCGTAAAATTCTCCAACGATGGATGTCTCTTGGCATCGGCGTCTCTCGATAAAACCCTAATCATATTGTCAGCTTCCACATTCTCATTCCGAAGGCATATTAGACCTTGGATGGTCTTCTGATTCACACTACATCTGTTCCGCTTCCGATGATCGCACCCTGCACTTCTGGGACTCACGCTCCCCTTTTGACTGCCTCAAGACCCTCCGTGGACACTCAGGCTTAGTCTTCTGCGTGAATTTTGATCCGCAGTTGAATCTCATTGTGTCGGGATCATTCGATGAAACAATTCGTATCTGGGAGGTGAAGACGGGCAAGTGTGCGCGCTTGATTCGGGCGCATTCGATGCCGGTTACATCCGTTCATTTTAATAGGGACGGGTCCCTGGTCCTGTCGGGAAGTCACGACGGAACTTGTAAAATTTGTGACGCTGGGGAAGGAACTTGCTTGAAGACGCTCATTGATGACAAGGATCCCGCATTGTCTTTTGCCAAATTTTCTCCAAATGGAAGGTTTATTCTCGTAGAACTCTCGACAGCACTCTGGTAGTAAGGATTCATTTATTTAATTTATGATCAATCATTCGATTCTATATTTATTTCTCATCGTTTAGCTTGATCAATGCTGCATATTCGGAATGTAAAGTTTGGAACTTTGAGATTGATAAAACTTTCAGATGTTGTTTGGTTCTGAGTTCTTAGATGCAGATTGTGTAATTTTAGGGTCCCTTTGATTTAGAATTCGTATAGAAAAGGTGCAAGAAAATTGAAGAATACACGGCTACTAAGAAGAAAATAGAATATTGAGGAGATCTCAATCACACTTTGATAGTATATCCATGTAATGAAGAAGATGGAATTTCTGTATTGTTGAGTTTTCCTTTTCTATTAGAAGCATAAGGTTTAATTTTTTTTTTCTCTCTATGTTTTCCCATGTTCTTTTATTTAATGTAGTACAGGCAGGGCTTAAATGCTATTAATCATATAATGGATAGTTCAATGAGTCCGTATTTGTTTTCCATTTTGTTTCCCTTTCATATTTGTGAATGCAGAAACTGTGGAATTGCTTGGCTGGGAAGTTCTTGAAACTCTATACAGGTCATACAAACAAAGTATATTGTATCACATCTACTTTCTCGGTAACTAATGGGAAGTATTTTGTCTGTGGATCAGAGGACAAGTGTGTTTACTTATGGGATCTACAGCAGGAAACTATGATTCAAAAGCTTGAAGGCCACTCAGGCACTGTGATTTCTGTAACTCGTCACCCCACTGAAAACAAAATTGCTTCTGCTGGCCTAGATGTGGATAGAACGGTGAGGGTTTAGATTCAAGATAAATAATTGTTTATAATGAGATATGGACTAATTGTTTCTGGTAAGACATCTAGATATTGTCTGAATATGCAATTTATTTTTGTAAAATAATTTTCACTTTGTTTGTTAGTGTTCCTGATTGAACGTATTGGTTGTTGTGACTGAATTTTGAAGCATGTGACTCTCAATTTATTCCCAACTATCTGATCTTATGCATGCATTAATTATAAATTGTTCCAGAAGCAATCCTATAGATCAGAAGTCTTACTGGGTCGTGGGAAGAAAGTAGCATAGGAGGTCACCCATTTGTTTTGTTTGCAACTGCTTGATATTGGCATAACAAAGTATTTAAACAGATTATTAATCATACAAACGGATGTTGCTGCCTTTTTTAATATGGTGTCATCTGTGTGTTTTTCATATGTCTTGTTTCAGAAAGATGATTTCTTCATTCATTTATAAAGTGTAGTGTGAAATATTCTAGTTCCAGCAATGCACTGAAATTCAATTGAAGTTAGATTGAGCTTGGTTCAGCGGTATGGTTTACATTTTACTAAAAGAAGTGCTAGAAACAAGTGATGCTAGATTTGGTAGAATCAAGCTCGGGTTGAACTATAAACTAGGTGTATAGTAGTTACATGCTACTATAGCCCATAAGTTAAATCAGGGATTGACAACCTTACACAAACATATAAGGTTACATACACCTGAAAAATTCAAATTTTGCATTAGACGTTTCAATTTTTGTGTTAATTTTTTTTTATTTAATGTTTCAACTTTTTTGTCAAGTTTTAAACTGATATTTCAAGTTTTGGCAGCTTTCAGCTTTTATATAACACGTGTGTTTCGTGTTGTTCATTGACAGGATGTATTGTTAAATGTGATCTTATCATATAGTTTAGTCCGTTAAATCATCTCCTACTTATGACCAAAAGAAGAAATCATCTAATTTTCACTGGAATTTTGTAGTTTTTCTGGGCGGCAAACCTTGCTTTTGGTAATATTTCATGTTTCTTTAGGCATCCCTCCCAACCACATAAAATGTGGATTGGTTAATAAACCAAAACAAAGATGGATCGTCCTGATGAGAAATTACAAGACAAACATAGAATTAGCCATGTTAGAGGAGGTACTGTCTTTTGTACTTGATGACACGAGATATTAATACTACCCAATACTCACGCTCCCTTGAGATATGACTCATGAGAACATAATGAACTAGAACGTAGTAACTTGTAAAATTGCCAGCCAAATAAAGCTTAATTTCTAGCTCTACAGTATTGGAAATGCTGGCAAGTTCTAATCACAAGAAGCAGGACTGCGAAGCATCAAGAAAAGGGCATAACCATATGTAAAATTCGTCAATTTTTTTTAATGCAATTTGCTTACAAGTTAATCAGGCGTAGTCTTAAAGGAACTACGTCAAAAGGATTCACAGCTTATTACCAAATCTCATGAAGATGGAGAAACGAAACATTGAATGTTTTGAATTGGATCACAGACTTTTCTCTAAACCAAATGTGTCTTCATCGCCATTCTTTACTCTGTTTCTTCGTTCTGCTATCATATCTAGATATGCCTGACAGAAAAAAAAATTCAAGGATAAATTGGGACACTGCTTATGGACTAAATAGATCTCCAGTATGTCCACCTTAAACGTATCCTTAACTACAAATTGTCAATGCAAGCCAAACTGATGAATGCTTACAATGTAATGAATTAAGATGCTTATGGTCCTAGATCCATCCAGTAATAACTCAATGCACAAGTGAAATCAAATTCAAAAATTAAGTAATCAAATGTGAATTAGGTAGTCATGCCAGTGTCTTCATCAAGTTCTTTTGAATGCTTTCTCTGCAATGGCATGATGAAAAACACATATAGAGACTTCAAACCAATTGCTCTACGTGATGATGCATGATATGCATTTTCTAACTAATCGAGTATCCAAATTCTTTCAAATTCCATATAAATGATGAATAATCAAAAACCAATGTGGATGATGGGTGTGATGGAATGCAAGATAAAGAATTTAATCGTCGCAAGTAACTTAAAAGTCTTAAGAGTTGATCTCATACCTGAGGATATGAATAGAGAAATATGTACCACCAAATGCAAACTAGTAATGATACGAGTGTTGTAACGAGGAGTGAATGAAATATTAGCCAGCTACAGGCAATCGCTAATACTCCTGTTAACACTATCGTCCACGGTTGACACCTGATGAAGACGCAAATCAAATTATCAGATAAAACCCACCAAGTGAAGCTACGGAGATGCACCAAACAACTAGAAACAACTCAAAATTGACATATTGAATAAGAGATTTTATGAATTATTTCTTAATCCAGACAAAGAAAGATAGAAATATCGAGCAATTGGTTTAAAATAGTGAGAAGCTACAGAAAAGAGACTCACCAGGAAGGTTTTGTATCCCAGACAGAATCATATTCAAGAGAGAGGTAGTTGAGATAGCCATCCATGTCATCAACGACACCGTTTTCATCCATAAACCTAGACTCATTTGAGTCATTTGAATTCGCTCCAAATACCACAGTTTTCGTGCCGAGTTTTGCCATTTTGGGTGTGTGTAACGAAACACGACGACATAAAATGGAGTTTGAATAATTGGTTGTTAGTGAACAAAAGTCATGAGATGTCAGCGAACAAGAAACGGTGAGAGGCAAAAGAGAGAGAGTTCCCATTTTGAGGAAAATTAGATTAAAAGTTTTCAATTCCGTTCGTGGAGCAGCGAGGGGGACTGACAAAAGCCGAGCTCCATCTTCGGCAAAAACTTTGGATTGGTTCAGTGAAACGTGAAACGGTGTCGTTTATGTGATCACACTTTGCCCAATCGTATTTCTAGTACCAAACAAAATTAAAAATTAAATACTTTTATTTAAATTTAGTACTTGTTTAATCTGGAGGAGAGAACAAATAGTTGAATGTGTGTATTTAAATCCTAAAATATACTAAACACTTTTTTTCATTCGCATATTTATAAAAAAAATTAAAAATTAAAGTTTATTTTGTACACAATTATAAATATTCAAATAATTTTTCATTAAATTTTTTATATTATCTTTTATATACTTATAAATATATTTATCCTCTTAAATTAATATCATATAAAAATACTTTGGAGTGTTTGAATCTTTCTAAATATCAAATTTTTATATAAGTTAACTAAAAATTTATAATGAATTAATTTTAATATTAAAGAGAAAAAAAATATGGGATTTAGAAAAAAAAATTATAATTAATATATTTTGATGGTTGTTAAGGATAATAGTTTTCTTATATGTTTATATTAAATTGTCTTTAATATTAATTTATAATATAAAAAAATTGTAACAAACTTTTTATTAAGATACGATTGTTGAGTAAATTTTAGAATATAAATATATCTACTTCAAATAATATATATATATATATATTATTTAACAACAATTTTAAAATATTCTCTTTTGAGCGACGGTATTGAAATTAAATTATACAAATGCAAATGTGTACCTCTGAATCGATCTTAACATAATATTAACAACATAGCTTGTATTTTCTTCCAATTCCCAGAAGAATTTGGCTATGCTTTTCTCCTAAATTTTGTATCCCTTTTGACAGTTTTCCTTCACTCAATCTCTTCTGTTTTCCTCTTCCTTTGAATCCGGAAAAGGGTTTCTATATATTCATAGTTTGCACGACGAGTTGAATTATCTTTTTCGATATTGGCAAAGAGTATCAACTTCCCAATTTCCTGTAATAGGTAACAGTAAAAATTTTATGAATACTATTAATGAAATTCATTGTCTTTATTATTGTTATAAATAACTTTGAATTCTTGCAGGTTTGTCTGGTTCTTGTGAAGAATGGAGGAGGAGAAGAGGAGGGAAGAAGAATTGGAGGATCAGATGACGATAGAACAACTAAATAGTAAGATTATGAACCAGTCAGTTCAGATAGAAAATTTGGTAACAGCAGAGTTTAATGATCACCATCCCCAGGACTTGTTCCCAGCTTTCAATATGATTATGATTTATTCATCTTTTTCATCAATACCTTTCAAATATTATTGCTTCCCATTATATGCAGAACTAGTAAGATATTACCTGTTGTAACGTGAAGAAAAACAACCTTGCAAATTTTCTAGAAAAAAGTTATATATTAGTGGGTATTTAGGTCTTTCTTTCTAGTTTCAAACATTGAATCGACATCTTTCCCCTTTCTCCATGCTTTTGTTTTGGGTAGTGACAATGTAACCCAAAATTGATCAGCATGGGATATACATTAAACTGATAGACATGCATTTAGATGGAATGGAATATACTCCTTTAACAAACATATAACATAATCAGAAAACAAAATCCAAAATGTCAGAAAGGTACTAAATTCCAAATTTGAATCAGTTCTGGACTTCCGTTGCCAGTCATTTAACAATATGTTCCTTACTGCAAGACCAAGATTACAAGCTAACTGCTGCAAAACTTGAAATATTCCATATAAAACCGTAGCACAAGCATACATTTCTAGTTCCAATCTATACTGTTTGTACTTATCTAATGAGTGGTCACACCAACTCAACATTTAACTAAAGTTCTTGCAATTCTGTATTCTTGTTTTGAGGCAGCAAATGCAAGTGGGGAAAAGGAATGCTGTGTTTTCACACCAAGGCACCTAGTCGATGGACTAATCTGGCCTCCAGATCAGTGCGCAAAGAATGACCACTGGAAAAGATTAGGGTATATAGATGGGAAAATCTGTGGCAAGTCTGGGCTAGTAGGCATGAAGCAAGTACTATTTTTTCATGAATGGAGCATAAACCACTGGAGCAAAACAAATTGGAGGATGATTAAATACAGAATCATGCAGCATTCCTGTTTAGATTCATTTGATCATTAAAACGGAAGGAAATTTTTACTTATCAACTCCTGTTCCTCCTATAGCATTTTATGACTTCAAGCTACAGGAGACAAAAAGGCTAGTAAGCTGCTAATGTTCATCAAAAACACGGTCAACAATTGGCAAAAAAAGTCGAAGGATTGTGAATAACCATATTGACAAGCATCTTAGGCTCAAGCTGCTGCAGAAACACAATTTTGAATTTACCCTTTATCTTTATTGAGAAGTCTCTCTCTTCAAGTTCCATAATTTGATTGAATTGTTTTTCCACTGCCCTAATGACTCTAGTGACTGGGTTATGTGTAAGGCCAATGAGGACACAGATGAAATAGAGAATGAGATCTCGTCAGACATGGAAGACATGAAGTTTAGCACATGAAGCATAACAAGAGGGTAGGCAAATTCAGAAAGTTTAGACAATAGTTCATATTAGTTACTTGGCTATTCTTGTACATAACAACGCAGAAACTCCTATGGACATTTTCATAACCAGATAACTATGTGCTGACCTATTCTATATGACATGTATAAGAGCTTGCAACTTGTAAGTGCAACTTTTATGCATATTCAGTTAAGATTAAGCAGTTATTTTCTTAGACTTATCTAGATATCAGGAGATGACGTTTTCTGCATCTAATCGGGTCAAATTAAAATTCTTGAGTAAAAAGACCAAAACCCATCTCTAAGTTTGTACTAAAATCTAAACAACAGGCACAAAAAGCCCCATTGTTTGCTACATCTGTGGCATTGCTCTCTCTATAGATTAGGGAAGACTTTAGTCTGCATCAGTCACAGTACCAGGTTACACCCATGTCAAAGGTTAAATGACTACAACAACAAGATTTTACACTAAAGTTAGTGCTTGCCATATTTTTCATTTTAAACTAATGCTCAACTTCTTGAAAAGGCAATTACGATCTTACCACAATGCTTTGCAAAGACATGACATTGGTAGTGCTCAAAAGCAAGCAGATTTCTGTAAACCCGGCTCATAGCATTCTCCATATTAGAAAATTTTAAAAGAATGATTGGTTAAAACATCAGAATATAAGAAAAGCAATAGACTTATACAATAATTTAATATATACATATAGGGTATAGAAAGAAGAAATTAAGGGAAAACAAATTGTTGAGCTTATAACTGCATGTACTCTATCTCAATCACACTGTTCATGAAATAATCACAGGTAGTATTCGTTGACACTCAACAAATTAACAACACTACTATTCATTTTTCCATGCATACAACAACAATGAGAAACCAAGACCTTGTAATTGGTTTTCTCTTAAACGCTGAGAATAAGACCAGGTCAATACAGAAGGATCAAATATAGATTGGCTTGCCCACAACTTCTCAGCAGAAAGACAAGTCTGGAACATGAAAACTGCATTGCCCATAGCATTACCAAATAGCCAATTATGAACATCCCAAAACACTTCGACTGGAAGACCATCCACCAAAATGGTGTAGTTGCCACGGAACTTCCACTTCAGCCTCTTGATTTGCATCACTGTCTTACTATCAATGCTGATCACAAGGCAATGATCTTTAACATCGATAGTATCACACTCAATCATGATATCATGCATCTGCCCCTTGTCACAAAATTGAGCCTTGGCACCATAAAACTTTTTGCCAAAAATGTGCTCTTTCTTGGCAATAAAAATGGAATTTGAATTGACAGGGGCAGTGTCAATCTTCCTATATGCTTCCTTTTTTAAGTCACCAAGAAGTAAAACCATTTCTTGGTTGAAAGCAACAGCTAAATAATATCCCTCTAATGGTTCAGGCCCAGAACCAAATCTAGCACCAGATAAGTCCCAATATATGTCTATTTTACTAGAATCTACCTCTAAACTTTTAGAACCTTTTCTCTTGGAGAACAGCCATGGTTTTGTTTCTACTTTACAGAGGCATTGGTTGGTAGAATCATCTATTGCAACACTAAGGCCCTGAGCCACGAGATTCTTTGTCCAAGTAACAGTAATCAAGAACGAATGGCCATGTAATTCACACTGATAAACACAGGTAACCAAGTTTTGAGCAGTTTTTGTTGTGCTGGATGATGATGAATCAGCAACTTGAACGCCATTTTCACCAAAACAGGAAGGAAAGTCCCTCATCGTACACCAAAAATTAGACTCCTTTCTAGCTGATTTCTCTCTAATTTTATTGACTGAAAATGTGCTGTTACTAGATCAACAAAATGAACAAAGCACAAGTTTTATAGACAGGAAAAAATTCTTCTACCTCTGGCAATCGAAGATGAACTCAAGAACCCATCATCCAACTGCTTCAAAATCAGCTTCTCAACGCCTCAATCTGATCTAGGTGGCTGGTTTTCCAAGCTTACAGTTACACATTAAGCAGACAAAAGAGGAAGTGGACTTAGATTTGCTTCCCTGTCGATGTCCCAGCTATATCCACGTCCAAAAAAATACCCAAAAACACTCGGTAAAAGAAATTGAAAACTAGTGATAGATAGAAGAAAAGGATTATACCTCAAGTCACATGGGAGGAAGGTGAAGAAATAGAACTCAAAACTATGTATTAGCCTGGAAAAGACCGGTCCTTTATACTACTTTAGCCTGTTTAAAGAAAAGCAAAACGTATCTCACTACACACAATATTTCTCATATATTTTATGTTTTTTGTTTGCAGACTTTGGATTTCCCCCTTTTACCATAATTAAGAGCATCATTGTGTTTGCCTTTGACTGACATAACACATGCATTATACCACAACAAAGCAAAGCTTAAAGCCTAAATGCCAACTTTCGAAATCTCCCTCGCCAAGGAACTTCACTTTTGTGTGGTTGTATACCACCTTTGCCAAGTGAGACAAATGTAATTTATCTATGATGGAAAAGAAAAGTAAAAAAGGGACAAAGAAAAAGGAGTACCAAAGAGAAAAAAGGCAAGTCTATCATGCTTTCTAGCACTTGATTGCAATATTTTATTACCATTATTATTATCATTATTTTTCTAACATTAGAAGATTTCATTATCTAACATAATTAACTGCATTGATTACTCTGTTTTCTTTAAAAAGAAAAAAGCATAATGATAATTATAACGGTAATAATGATGGTAAAGAAGATAATATTATTAGTCATGTGTCTATCACATCTAAACATGCAACTTTTCTCTGTTCAAATCAAAGTTCATTCGTTTTGAATCCTAATTCTCAACTATTTAAAACATTTTTAATTTTTGTGTAAATGAAAAACCATACGATATTCCCGTGGGAATTTATTTTTTTTAATTGAGAGAAGTAATTTTTCTTTTTTAACGCATGATGAGGCAGAGCCATGGGGATGGGGTATGTCTCCTCGTGGCGGTACGTCCGAACAGATTTGATTGCGTGCACGTACGAATTCTGTATAGGAAACCAAAAACTGAGCCTTGCTTATATGGAAATTGAGCATCACCTTCTTCTATTATATCCTATTCTTCCGCCTGACAAAATGTTTATACCGAACATTTTTTCGGAAAAAATGCTGTAAGACTCGGCTATGCCACCAAGCATTTCAATATAGGTAATTGGTTGAACTTATAGTTAACCATTTGGGAAACATATCAATCAAAGAAAGATTTCAAGCCCCACAAATGAAGCAATGAATTTGGGTTTAATTTAAATCATCTTCAAATCTGGACCTACTTTGGTTCTGAGATAATGGTTTTTATCGGGAAAAAATATGATGATTATGAATATTTAAGAGTATGAATTATCAACATATTTGACCATCCAAAAGGCAACCTATGTGTGACTTTAATATGTAAAATAACTACACAAAATAAACAAAAGCTCGTTACTTTTCTGTTGTGCTGTGCGAAATTTCAGTAGAGTTATGGCTATTCTGTCATAAATAAATTTTGAAAAAAGAAAAAAAAATAGTAATATTTTTACAATGTTTGCATTTATGTATTTATCCCATTAACTGTTTGTGAATCCTATAGGGCACGAGTTACCAGATAAATAAAATGCCAATAGACTTAAGTAACATAAATGCCTGAAAACAACTAGTTTGGAATCAAATCTTTGGAAATAAATATCTAATTTTGATAAATATTCCATCACAGCTCGAACTCTCATTCATGGCAAACACCATTGATGATCAACACTCAAAAGACTCATGACCCACTAATACAACAAAATGAATCTTGATGAGGAAGTTGTAACTGTAATTTCGATTCTTCAATTAATTTATTTTTAAATTCTTTAAATAGGAATGCCAATCGAATTAGGTAGAGTTCTGGTCTAGCATATCTTTCAAGTAGGATCCACCCATTGTGGGTTTTAAAAATTAAAATCATTATAATCTTCTTTGTCCCATTTACTAAATCCAGCCAACCAAATAGTAGAAAAACTTGAGATGGGAAAGGTTCT
This sequence comes from Trichilia minutiflora, assembly GCA_035590515.1. NCBI lineage: Eukaryota > Viridiplantae > Streptophyta > Magnoliopsida > Sapindales > Meliaceae > Trichilia > Trichilia minutiflora. The sequence continues at coordinate 20,298,171 of JAVXUL010000001.1, forward strand.
TTAAAATGTAGTTCAGTTGGTAAATAGGGATTCACGCCATCAAGGTCAAGGCATCTAGCTTATAAAATTAGTACCTAACCATTATTACTTTTTCTTTTAAAAAAAAAAACTATTATATATCTTTCTCGATACTCCTGAAAATTGCAACTATAGATACAAATTTATTTCATATTAATATTAAGAGAATATTTGAAATTATTATATGATTATTTTATTTTACCACTGTTGACTTATGATCGAGTGGTAAGAAAAAAGGGGAAGGAATTCGACTTTCACCCAAATAAAAAAACGTGAGACATATTTTTTTCTAAATAAATTAGGAATAGAATTGAAATTAATCCACATGATTTTGAAATTTGAGCTCCACATTAAATAAAAACAATTAAAAAAATAAATTCTTACTTACTTTTTATAAATGATCCATAATTCAAACTTTTAGCATGATTTACTATAGCATTCAAGTTAATATTTATATTAATTTTGAGTTTTCAAGTCAATATTTGTATTGATTTTGAATTCAACTCTTAGATTTTTTATTGTAAAATATTAAAAAAATTATATTAATGATTTTATCTTATATTTGATATCGTTGTAACACGATTTTTATGCATACTTTTTAATTTAGAATGACTGTTTGATGATTTGAATGATTCTATTTTTAATAGAGTGGATCGATTTTGTTAATGATTAGATGTTTCAATAAAAGATGGGTGTAAGAGTTTTTTTTAATTTTAAAAAAAAAAATCAGCAACTCAAATTTCAAAAATAAATAAGTAAACATGTCTTAAGTCCCACGTTAGATTAGTATCTTTGAACATGATTTCCTGACCCAACCTTTCTCCATGTGTTGAAAGCAGAAAGCTACAAGTCATAAGGCTCCATTGAACATCAACATGCCATATGATACACGTCATTTAGAAGAAATTTAGATGACCTAATTTCATGGAAATTGTTTATCATCAATTGCACGCACTCCTAATCCATGTTTGTTGAGGCAGTCTGCGTGTGTCTGTGATGACCAATATCATCTGTTGCTTTTGTGTTGTAAATTGTAATGAACGGGGATACTCATGAATTCGAACATTGCTGTTGGTCACCTTTGCCCAAAATAATTCTGACACCGGCCAAAAAGCTGTACTTTTACTTGAGCAAATTATTATTCTTTTAAAAAAAATTTTTTATCGAAAATCCTTCTCCCTCTTCCAGACGGAAGATTGCTTTTCTTTTTCTCTTCTCTGGGGAGTAACCGGTATCATAGCGTAAACTGACATCAGCCCACGATAGATTAGGCTTACACCTCCTCCTAGTCCACCCAATGCCCACCATGCCAATATGATTCTTCTGTAAAACGTTCTCATTTTAGATCGCTAACCAAGTTACAGATAAATTTACGATTCAAAAAAAAAAAAAAAAATACCATGCAATATCACAGAACATTGTTTCATAAATTGCCTTGCTTGTTACGATTGTCTTTTATGCAATTCTTTCTCTCTACATCATAGAATATATTTAAGTCTTGGAATACATGTTGCTTGCAAATCTGTCTTCTAGAACTAAAAGCATGGAAGGCGTTTGAGTGGTTAAAGGGTTCAAAAAAGTACAAATTTTGACAGATCAAAATTTTTATTAGGTATTTTCAGGAGTCTTAATAAATAAATAAACCATCGTTAAACGTTTTCCAAACGAGGAGAATTTGATTTGGGCCATAAGTAACTTACACGAGCATATTCTTTCCCCAAATAACAGGTTTAGGTGGAAATACACGGATTTTAGAGCAATATGAGAGGTTACACATTCCTTCAAACCGTATTAATCAACGAGAGGGGCAATCTTATTAGGCCGTTTAATATAAAACCTATAGAATGTGTATTGCATACCGTATTACTATCACCAGATGTTATGATCTTCAGTAAACATTATTATCCAGGTACTCAATTGTGGAAAATGAAGTAAAAAAGTTCAAGAACCAACCACCTAAGTAGAGACATTTAACGGGCCGGGTCAGCCCGTAAATCAACTCAATTCGACTTGTTAAAAATCGGGCTTGAACCAGTTCGGTCTATTGTTTACGCGATCCGGGCAGGTTGCAGGTCCATAAAAACAATCCGGACAAATTTCAGACATTTGGAATTGGTAACCCGGATCGTAATGGGCCCGAAACTGTTTTTGATTTGTACTGTACAAAATCGGAGGGTTGAACCGATGGTTCAGATCGGTTCAACCCGCCAAAAAAAAAAAAAGAAAAAAAAAATTAAACCATCAGGTTGAACAGACAGACGAGTTGCACCAACGGTTCAACCCATCAGTTCAAAATTTTTGAAAATATGTTCTCCATTAATTTTTATTTTATAAAAAACATCAAATGTATATATAGACCCCATTTTTCAATAATATATGTTGATGGTGTCCAAAATTTCACAATTTGTTATTATCATTTTTTACCCACAAACTGTATATTATAATTTCTCAATTAATTAATTTATATTATTATTTAAAAAAAAAGATTTGTTAATTTTATTTTTTGTTCGTTTGTGGAATTAAAATGACTTGTCACAAGCTAACTCATATACGCAACCTTTAATTTTTAAATTTATGTAGAAAAATTTTAAAAAATTAAAAAATAGTAATTCTTAAGCTCGCTTTAAAAGAGACATAACAACAACAAATATGTATGTATAAAGGAAAGAATTAGCATATGGATAATGATATTAATTATTTTTTTATTTAAATAGTATTAATTAAAAATATATACAAATCATTAATTAAGAGTAAGGCATATGTTTGATTTGTTTGTTATTTTTTTTAATATTTTTTCTACACACAGCTCAACTGCATAAAAATCAAAACATTAAATATTTTTAAAAATAAAATATGAATAAAATTCTCTTTTAATATTATTAAGGGTTTTGCAAATGAGTGTCTTTAAGACAGTTATTAAAATTTTTATATTTAATAAGTTATATTTTTTAATTTATTAAAATTTATTATTAATTATT
>JAVXUL010000001.1:20301266-20323901 GCA_035590515.1 Trichilia minutiflora
TTAATAACTTATATTTAATCCTTTTATTATTATAATTTTTTATTTTTAGGTTTTAACTTAAACTAATTATATAACTTGTAAGTTTATAACTTATTTTAATTTATATATAATAATTTTTATTTTATTTTATTTATACAAAATATTTATAAAATGTGTAAAATTAATAATAAGTCAATAAGGACTATAACAAATAAAATTTAAGACTTTAAGTTAATATTTTTAATTAATTAATTTAAATTAATTAAAAAATAATAAAATCAAAACCGACACGAAACCAGAATCGTCTGACGAATCAACTCGGACTGTTACTATTATAATGCCGATTCTAGTTCAGTTCCATCAAACTTGAACCGTCGAATCGACCCGACCCGATCCACTACTGTTTCGATTCAATTCCAAGAAGCAAGAATCGTCAACTCAGCCCAGCGTGGGTTTGGACCCGTTAGACACCACTACACCTAGGTCTCCCATAATGGCTCGTCTATCTGGGCAATTAAATATAGACAATCAAATAAATTCAGTCCATTTTGTTCAACCGCAGCCTTATTAATCCTTCTGAACATTAGCCCTAAGCAATGTACTCTCTCAGTCCTGTGACTCAGCGGATTACATGCTCGTTCAACACTGCTCTTCTCCCACATGATAAATGCTGCAATTTTTGGACCATTTAAGAGCCATCCCGGCCATTGTTACTCGGTCCAGATATGCAAACTCGGTGTGTCTGATAGGTCAACCAATATCATGGTCCAAGTACTCAAAATAATAGTGAGTGAACCAAATCACAATAAAAACACAAAACCAAGTTGCGTAACCGAAGTTGATCCAAGGCAGTATCACAATTGCAATGCTTCTACTAAAGCTTTTCAGTGTGTCATAGGTCTGGGTTTTTCTGTGGACACCGTTTAGTTTGCGACTTCATGCATGCTCTCAATTGCTGGCCTGGCAGCTCTTAACAACGGTGACCAAATGAAAAGATAAACAAGAAGAGGACCAAATAGTGAAAAGAAAACTGGACCCATGTTTACATTAAGTTAGGTAACAAAAATGACTCCCAAAGAAGAAATAGAGCACCATTACATCAATGATGAGTGCTGAAAAGTCTGTAGAATACATCAAAACATTGCAAGAAAAAGCACAAAAATTAGTCCCAGAAAAATCGAGATGACACGAGCACACCATCTAAAATTATTTGATTATGCTATCAGAATGGCAGGTAAGAATAACATGTATAAATCTGTCAAATGTTACTATCTCAAATCAAGTTCATGAATATTACAATGCTAACTGCAGAGGGAAGATATATGATCTTCATAGTGATACATATACAAGTGAAGATCACTATGCACTATGGGACATGACAAGGAGGCTTACACACAGATTTTAGTATTAGACTGTGACCCTCAATGAGTTGCCTGGGAATAATTATGGACATTTTAAAAATTACATGAGCTTATGGGCATACAGTTTCAAGAAGTCTAAATTCCTTTATTTTACGATATCCAATTGGCAGTATGCAGAAAAATTATAATCCAACTTTAGTATCAAATATAACGATTCATGAACTTTGCTAATATGTACCCACAGGTCACAGGCCACACATTCTTTTATCTGGTCAACAGCCAACATCTTATTTAGAATCTAGAGTTCCAAGGACAGAAAACAAACATAGCACTTCCCACATGCATGCCTAGAAGCGTTTTAACGTGACCATAATAATGTAAAACAATAAAAGATTCTCAATCCCTTCCATGATAGCATAATTGCTTAATTATCAATTTGAAAGAGTGATTGCTTGTTCTGTGATTGTTTACGGCTGCAGTGAGGTAAATATATTACTAAAATATTTGAACCACAATCATGAGTAGCAAAGAACAAAGTAATAATATCACAGATTTTGATCTTAAATATTCTGGCATGACCCAAAAAAAAAATACATTACTGAAGCCATTATGGTTTACATGAATCTTTAGCAAGCTAGTCAAGTAAGCAGAACAACGTACCTTTTCAAGGAATGAACACAGTGTCTACTTAATACAGTCCATTTGGCAATAATTAAGTGCTGTTTGTGATGTGTCAAATAATTTAAGATGACATATCAACATTCCCAGCATTACTCAACAGTTCTCCAGCTGACCTGAACCTGAAATGGTCAACAGAATTAACTTCTGTTAAGAAGAAATGCAATACCTACCAGTACCATATTCAAATGGTTAATTACCTACTCTCAACTTCAAAATCAGTACAAAATACAGTGGATAGAGAATAAATTTTCAGCAAAAATACTCAGCAAGCAGAAGTAAATGAAACAATTCCAAAGACCTAATAGGCGATACACGCATCAGAATTTTCTCGACAAATCTCAAACCTTATAGAAAATTATCACTCACTGGTAAATTCCAAGTCCTTCAGCCTAGGCTCAAGTGTTAAATGGAGGATTAAGTTAAGTAGGAGTTAATGAAAAATCTAGCCCACAGAACAAAACCAAAAGAAAATAGTTCTTTAGGTAACAAAAGTTTCCTAATCAGACGAGACAAATAACATGAATTTAAGAAACCATAAGCAGAGGCAACGTCCACCTCAAAGTAAACATGCAGACACACAAAAAACCCACTATCAAATAATAGGAGTCTAGTGAATGAGAGGAACTTGGATAAAAGCTCTCTTTATCCAAGAGGGCCTTAAGTACGCTTTTCTCGCCAAAAAAGAAAAATCTTACGTTGGGTTATACAAGAATATTTACATTGTACGAACATTAAGGGAGACTATTTCCAAAACTACAATTTAAACATGTCATACAATTATAAGTTCTCTGAATTAGTTCTTCACAAGGGTCTAATAGACTTTTGCAAAGTAAAAATATCCCGTAAATGGCATTCAATAAGCATATTGGCATTTCCGACTTTTCATTCACAAAGAAATTCAGTAAAGCTTTCCTAATAAAAAGTCAAATCCTAGCTATCCTTATTACAAATGACAATCAACAGAAACGCAGACAAGACAAATTCTGAGCAAATGCTTATTAAAGAGAAACAAAACTGGACAAGCCAACGGTCTAATTAAGAAACACGCATGAATATATCACAGCATAATTCACACTCCACCAAACAGGGTATAATAAGCAACAACATAGCTGACATTGAACGTACATCAGCATCAAGTTTCACTGCAGTCTTCCCAGCAAAAGGATCATGGGTAGGATCAACATCCTGCCCAATGTGACGCTGCACCAGGCGCTGCAAATTAGCCATAACCTTATGCTCAAGTTTCGCCTTCTCCTCATAGTTGAACATTGCCAATACCCGCATATCCTCTGCACTATAAACCTGGTTTTCCTTCCTAATACAAATGGCAATCATCCTCTGATGCCTACTGCCGCTCATCACATCCCCAAGGCTCTCAAATTTCTGAATCTCCTCCGCAGATAGACCCACTTCACCTCCTCGTTGAATACGCTTCCCTTTCTACACATACCAAGCAATGGCATCACCTTCTCCAGGCCTTAGTGCACCACCATAACTAATATGCCCTTCGACTCTAGGCAACGGCATGGGACCCACCACCGGTTCATTATCTAAGGCCGGTTTCTTCTGAGTGCCAATCATTTCTTTAAACTTAAGCAGCAGTTTAGCATCCATTTCAGCCTTCTTAGAATCTGAACTCTGATCGCTCTCACTATCAGACCTTTGCTCCTTCTTACTCCGTTTGGAAGCAGAAAGCTTGTGCTTCTTCGATTTTCCATTTTCGTCGGATGACTGACTAGCATCAGATCGATCAGTTTCACCCTCCTCACTGTTGCTCTCATCAGAATCACTATACCTACTCTTTCTTCTATTTCTCTTTCTTTTACTTCTGTCCTTTCATTTACGACTCTTGTATCGTCTATGTCATCTCTTTCTCTTACTTCTGTCTTCTTCCTCATCAGAATCACTTTCATCATCATCCTCTGATTCACTATATTTCCTACTTCTACGCTTGTAACTCCTACTCTTTCTGTTCTTCCTAGACCTTGAATCATCCGATTCAGACACAGAACCTAACTCACTACTTTCAGATTTTTCAGATTCAGATTTAATCTTTCTCCTCTTCCTCCTAGACAGATAATTATCAGATTCATTATCATAGCCAGAAATACTGCTCTCGGATTTTGCTGACTCAGATTACTCTCTCTTTTCCGCTCGAATCCTCGCATGCCTTTTTTTTCCGAAATCTCGTCAGGGTTTTCGTCCTCCGAGTCATCGTTCTCGCCCCTCGGAGGACTTGACGTGGCGGTCCAGAAACAGTGTTTCATAGATTTCCTCATCTTCTGCCTCTTTCGCCACCGGCATTCCATAGAGCTCAGCCCCTTCAATTCCTCGTCGGATTCTTATTCACCATCACATCCATTCCTATAATCTCGGTTGCACTTGCCAAATCTTTTGGGCAAGGAGTTTAGATGGTTGTCTATGGGACTTATTCATCGTCGAGGGCTAGGATATTTTGGTGAATATGATCGCGAGCGACAACGAGAACGAGAGAGAGAGAGAGCGGTAGCGGCAGAAATATTCGGCCGAATCGTCGGAATCTGAATCATAGCGGCTGCTTTCGCGGCCATAACTGCGTCGTCTATCAGGGATTTCGACCGTGGACGATGGACGGCCCATGGTCGTTAACAAAACTAACAAGCGAATGGCGAACGGCAACAGAGATATTACTTCACGAACAATTTTGCGCGAACTTAGATTAGGGCTGCTCTGCAATTACAACTGGATGAGAGAAAATGTATACATGTGGGCCATTTTAAAATTGGTGAACCGCCAAAAAATGGGCCAAACCGTGATGCCCAGCTAGGTCTCTTAAAATTTAATGATAATTGGTTGAAAACCTCTCTTACATTATATCATTAATTAGATGGTACTGCATATTTAAATTTTTTTAAATTATTATATGCAAACTAATATAATATAATAGTATTAATTAGTGATAATATAAAATTAAAGTAATAAATAACAACAAATAATATAAATCATTAACAATTACTATTATTATGTCATGTTAATTTTATATATAATAATTTATAAAATAAGTGTAACTCTCATATTATTCATCGTTTATATAAAAAAAAAATTTACTATAAGTACTTATTTTTAAAACTATATAGTATAATTAGCTAGTTATACTACTAAGTTAATTATGCCATAAGATATAACAATTGACAAGAGGTTAAGGACAGGGCAAATAACATGATACTGTCTTCTGCCATTTTTTAATTAAGGTGGTTAGAGAAAAATATGGGTGGAGTGAGTAGAATGGATGATATTAATTAACCTAGATTATTGAATAATTTAATTTTGTTAGGAAAAGAAATAGATTACACTTAACTAATAAGTGGTTAACATTATTATTATATTTATAAAAAAAAAAGAAAGAGAGAAAAAAAAGGAGTATTCTTCGTGTTTGTACACTACTATTCTTCTGAAGCTATGAGGAGATCATCTTCTTGCTCTGTCCCAGTCCCTTCTAAACCCATATTAAAGTGCTTACATAAAGTCACTTTTTGGAGTATTATATAAACAGCACTTTCATTTATCTTTTATGATAATACCACCAATTTACAGATGTGAAAGGCAAATTGCAAACATAAAGAGAATCCATCTATAGCCAAACAATAACTTGCTTGCCCCCCAAGTACGACAGAATTATCTAGTTAATACATAAAAGCATAACGCAATGCAGTTAATATATATTTACACAAAAAGGAAAAATGCTCATCCTTTTCTCCAGGCGGATGGATGGCTGTAGTACTGTAGGGAGCGCAAACCAGTATATATATAATAATGACCATGATCTGATTTAATGGTGAAGCTCATCTGGATGTGACTCGACCAGTATTGACCACAAAACATGAACGTCTTCGCATGGGCAAGACTTCACATCCTTGTACAGTATGTATAACCCTTTACCTGCAAGATGAGATGAAGTAGAATATCTATAAGTTTAACTTAAGCGCAATGCAATGCAATGCAATGAACGAGATAGATTGGCATCGAAGCAAAAGAGAATGTATTGAAAATGGCAAAATTTATTATTAGAATTGAAGATAATAACTAAATATGTGATTAGAAATTAATCACGTACGCTTTCTGTGATTGAGTGAAGCTGATCCCAGATTTTCTTGATCGGAGAAATTAGGAAGGAGTGAAGCCAACCCATTTTTAGAAGTGAGCTTGTTTTATGGTAGGTGAAAGGTTGGAAGGGAATAGAGAGCTAGTTAAAAACTATAGAGGGTTTCCTTAAACAAGGATGACTTCTACCATACTGTTCCTTCCATTTCATTTCAGTATAGTATAGTATTTGATCTTTCATTGCAATCATGCAAGAAAACATGTCCTCTTGGTGTTATGTCTTTGTCACACTTTTTTTTTCTATTGGAAACTGAAAATGTACCTTACCAAAATTATATTTTCTAATATATAGTTTCGGTCTTTCATAGTTTAATTTTATTTATCCACTCAACTTTCTGGATATAATTTACTTATTTTCATACCAAACTATACTTGTGCCTCAAGCCACACGAATATAATATGTATTTTTTTTGTAATTTCTTTTATAATTATTATAAAAAATAATCAAAATTCTTCCTATATATTGCAATGTGAACATACAAATTTTATTAATTGAACTAACTATCATCCAAGTTGTTATTATTATTGTTGATGTCGTTGATATATAAAATCTACCTGATTGTTATGTTGATCTAGATACTGCAAGATTGACTTTAGATATCACATAATGATAATTTGAATGATTCCTTATTTTTGCGAACCTACAAATATAAAGAGAGTTATAATGATGCCTAACTCTAATACTTAAATCAATAAAGATTCATTTCAAAACAAGTATAAATAAAAGATTAAGAAATTGAATAAAAAAAGAATGATTTTTGTTATCATCGAATATATAAGAAAAAAAATGATGATGATAAACAATGATTACTAAGAAGGATGAAAGTAAAAAATTGATATTCTCTAACTCTTTTTTTGTTAAAATTGATTCCTTTTTTAAAGAGTGATTATTATATTTTATAAGTTTTCTCATATGAATTTTTTTGAAAAATAGGAATAATGAGTGATTGTAACAGGAAATCGATATATATTACAAGGTTTATTGACCTTTAGATAATTATTGTATTGCATATATACTATTCAGATAATTTGTATGTAATGAGTTCATTGATGGGTTGTGTCATGTTAATAGTGATGAAGATCAACCTACAGTGTTAGACATATGTATTTTATTATTGTATTCTTATTTTTAATATTGTCAGTCTATGGTTATTGAAAATAGACCAAAAATAAAGATTTTTAGTTTAGTAAAAAAATTCTGAGATCTTATCAATGTGCATTTCTATGTGTTATTAAAGTTCTTGTTTTAGAGAAAAGACAAATGCACAGTATTCCTAAAGTAGGATCAGGTTCCGGAATACCAAAAAGATTTTAATTTTAAAAGCATGATACTTAGATGAATTCAAATTTTTGATCACATAATACAAACGATAATATAGTTAATAAATAAATATTTATTATCTTTTACTCAAAGTGATTCTATTTTTTATTTTAATTTTTTTCTCATGATTTATAAGAAGTTAACCTGAGTAGATATTTACTTTTATCATCAATAACAAACTAATTTTACCCTAACAATTATCATCATCATCATCATTCTTCTTCTTATTATTATTATTGTGTTTGTTTTTCTTTTGATTGGTATTCGCTTACCTGTTAATTAATATAAGGTGGGATTCCCTTCCCACGAGGAAAATATGCACAGTACATAATTGGTTTGTTGCTTCAACTGGCATATTGTTTGTCCCTACATGCTATATGACCGGAACCAAACGATAAAGCACGTGCAAATTAAGCTACCTAAAAATTTCAGTTCAAGGTTCACTTTTTTTAAATTAACCATGAACCTTCTCAGAAAATGCTGACTTCATGAATATATATACATACATGAGATTATAAATTATAAAGGTACTCCAGCAATTTATTCTGAAAATGTAATTATAGCCTTCATCTGAAATATATATATATATATAAAATTCTGCAAATTTTTTTTTTTTTTAAACTTAATTTAATTATCCATTTCGTCCTAACTTTTATCCGTTGGAGCGACTACACTTAACCTGGTTTTGGGTTTAATTATCCATTTTGTCACCCAATCGAACGTTGGACGTCATAAAAATTAAAATATAATATAACTACTTTTTATCACAATGTTAAACACTTCAATATTGATTTTATTTAGAATTTATTTTTTATATACGTAAAGTTATATAAATAATTTCAAACAATAGCAAACATTGATAATTAAATACTTGCTTTATCTTTATTTTAGAAAAGGTAATATTATGTTTAAAATATTATATTAATTGTTCAATTTTTTACTGAATATTTAGCTACACAATTAATTTTAAATTATTTATATTTATAAATTAATAATAAATTTAAAAATTAAAAAATTAATAAATTTACTATTTTATAAATAAATTTATATGTGTTGAGGTGTGAAGATGAATATGACTGTTACGTCATCGGATCCTTGTCAAAGAGAGTTAATGAGCTGATCCTCACTTGCGGAGCCTTACCTCCAAGCCTTACAAGACAATAATACCTTCGGAGTCACGTCGGGAGGGATTCCCGACGGAAAAACTCCGATATCTAAATTAGAAATGGTGAAGAAAAATATAATAAATTTCGGCAAGTAATTGAGAATTAAATGTGAGAAAATGTTCATTTACCAAGTATGAAGAAGAAGAAAATCGGAGAAAAATACTGAAAGGACGCTTAAAAAGAAGGCCAAAATCCCTCCCAAATCAGCTCTCCCAGAATCTCAAATCCAAAATTCCAATCTCCTTTCTTCGTTGGAGAAACCCCCTTTATATAGTGCCCTGTAATCTGACTAGATATCGGAGAATGAGAATGATGAGACTCTAATATCTTTGGACATGTGTAACTGCATTCCATTAATGTTGCAGCTGACATTTCTGTGAATTCTAGGTCTTCTACTGTCACATTGTCTGAAAATAGATGGAGAATGTAACAGACAACTCTTAGGGTAAGGTATCTACTTCCATCATAAGGTCTGCTATTTTTGATAGCATGGACATGTGACTAAGGGTTTTTTAGTTGGGGCTGCATGCATACTGGTGAAGAGGAGATGTTTTTCTTGAGAGGCAACTGTAACTGTTAGGTTTATTTTGCACTTTCTGGGGGATAAATGAGTCCACCTTGGGACGATTCGTACTTCCTGAGGACTCCGACCATTACTTGTCTGAGGGCTTCGACTGTTGAATACTTGGAAATTGTGGCGCGTCTTTGAGTCCTGATAGTAAACCACTCAAGGACCATCGGATGTCCCTTGAAGAGGGTGTGTGTTCGCTTGAAAGGTCAACTCCCTAGAATCAGAGGCCGGATTCTCCTGAGGGATCGAAATACCTAGGACAGAGGATGCCATATTTATTCCTGACGAGATCCTACGTATTACTTGCATATTCTTTCCAAACAATATGAATGATCTAAAAATCAAGAGTTTTATTGTAAATTAAAATTTTATTTTAATTTTAAATTCTTCATTGATTATGATTGTAAATTATGAAGAAAAAAAATACTAATGGTATTGATTTTTTAATGTTTGATATGGTAGTAAAGTAATTGCATTATATTTTTTATATCTAGGTTTGAATTCTGTCTATGTGATTTTTAACTATTTATAAAATTAAGAGTATATATATATATTTTTAAAAAAAAAAGAGAGAGTAGAAGATATTTATATAAATTTATTAAAAGAACAATTTTCTCCATTAATTAAATTAACAGAATCACATAACATTTATCTCCGTTAATCAAATCAATGGAATGACATAACATGTATAATTTTTAAAAAAGTAAGAATGAGATGGATAATTAAAATTAAATAAAAAAAGATTTTGAGGATATTTTCCCTTTTCAAACATCTATAAACAAAATCCTGTTAGCCATGATCCAAACCATTAATAGAAATCATTGAATTTGAATACGTTACTGTTGAAAATTGGCGTTGGCAAAAATTGGAAGGAAAATGATACCTATCGCTATATATATAAACTTCATTTTAAAGTCACCCAAGTGAAAAGGAAAAAACTTTGGAGTATCGAATAAGCTATCTATGATCTCTAACTGCTAAATTCTACAAAATTCCATACTAAATATTATAATCAAAATAAAATCTTGCTGGTTAGAAATGGAGATTTTATATCCATATAAATTCTAGCTAGGAGGTATGGTAAAACTTGTAAATTTATTTACTTCAAATCTCTAACTATTTACGGGAAAACTATGTTTCATCGCATTGTTGTTGTTTGCGATAAATTAATTAATCTATATCTTCGCTTCTAAATATTACTTTGTTGTTTGGATAAATGGTATTAAACACATAGATTAATTGTAACAATTTGTCAATTAACTAAATTTTTAATCATAATTATATATATTTTATGATTTTTTTTCGGTTAGAATAATATTAGATATTTTTAGTTGTGTTCATGTGATGAACTAATTTTTATTTGTTAGATACTAAAATGGATAATTAGTTATTTTAATAATATATAATTTATAAAAAAAAAAATTCATCACTTAAAATACAAATTATTATAATTAATTAAATTTTTTATTATTATTGATTTCATAATTATTGGGAAACTATAACAGTACTAAAAAGTTATAGGATTGCTAGTCGTTGGTTGCCTATTATTATGAACAATTAGAGAAAATTAGGGTAATGATCATTATACCTTACCAAATATTGTGGACATGCAAAATGATATATATACGTACCGGAAAGTTCATGACTCACCGTTTTATGTCGAGGCAACAGTTCTTTAGTCTCTTCTATTGTTGATCTCATATCATATGTTTCGTGATAATTTACAGGAAAATCAACCTGATCTGTGATTTCTTATTTTCGTTAATATTCTGATGAAGCTAACCAAAAAACTTGTTTTCTCTTCAATTTATATTCTCGTTTTGCTTTGACGTAGGTCATTGACGTTTTGCATCCGGGAAGACCAAATGTTTCCAAGGTTTGTTTTCGTTAAAAAGCATTTATTATACGCGTTCGTATGGTTATTATCATTAACATGTACGCCAATTAACAGTATTAGTGTAGCTATTTTTTTGTCTGAATGTTTTATTGGGTTTGGTTTGATCGTTGTGGATTAACATTTTATTTGAATTACTTGTTCCGAAGGCGGAGTTGAAGGAGAAATTGGGTAGGATGTATGATGTTAAGGATCAAAATACCATTTTTGTATGACGGTTCAGAACCCATTTGGAGGAGGGAAGTCCACTGGGTTTGGTTTGATCTATGATTCCGTTAAGAATACAAAGAAGTATGAGCCAAAGTACAGGCCAATCAGGGTAAATCAAATATTCTTCATCCCTTTTAGCTTTTAATCATGATTGCAGAAGTTATGTTTAAGCAGCTAATGAGTGGTGATTTCTGCTAGTGCTGGTTGATGTGTTTACTTCAAAATCTTGTCAAATGTTATGCAGAATATTTCTCTTGCCGCCAACAAATTTTTGTGCTCCAGATCATTAATCTCTGTATCTATCAATAAATGTCATATCACTTCATTGTTGCATTTGGGGTATAGGCCTTGAAGGTGTTGCTCCTGCAATATTGGTATTGTTATTTGTTACATTTTAGTTATTGGCATTATGGATGTGAATCGGTTTTGAACATTCAAAGAAAATGATTGAAAGTTAGCATATTCTGATTGAAAAAACTAGGAACTGGAGATAGACGATTGGCTGTTCACAAGCTTCAGTTACTGCTTTCCTTGTAATTTAGTTGCTTCTCAGAGGATGTCTTAAAAAACTAGTAAACATTTTTCTTTTCAATGAATGTATATTAGTGAATTAATGGTCGATGCTACTGTGTGGCTCAGTCATGGGCACACATGTCTGAGCCCTGTGGTTACACACACATCTAATATATAAAATCTCTCGCAAGGTGAAGGCCGGAGAAATTATCTCTTCATTGTAGAGAAATTTTACTTCTTCATTGAAGATACCTCGTTTCATAAATGAAAAGAAGTTTTCTTCTTCAATGAAGAGGCCATTTTTTATCAGATAGATGTTTTTAGTTCAGTCACTGGTTTTGTTTGTTTGACATTTTAATTTCCAGAATGGACGGGAAACAAAGGTAGAGAAATCAAGAAAGCAGATGAAGGAAAGAAAGAATAGACCCAACAAGATAAACGGAGTAAAGAAGGTAGATGATTAGTTCCCTTTATGCAACTTCCTATTCAAAGTTGAAAGAATTTATTTATTATGGATGGCTTTGTAATTCTTGTATTATCGATCTGCAGACAAAGGCTATTGATGCTGCCGAGAAAAAGTGAAGCTTTTCAGGGTTCTCTGGTTATGCCAAGAGTTTGCTCTCGGAGTCATCTCCTATCATCTTCTTTCCCCATTTCTTTCAAATTTTCACCCTATTTTGTTCTTGTCGTATTTTTACATGGTGCTAACAGAGTGTAATACTGTTTACTTACAGCAATTAGCACAATATTAGCAACATTTGAAACAATTTGTTGAATTAATCCTGTATCAAGAAAATTATTGAAATTTTATTTAAATTTGAAATTAAATAGGTATATAAAAAGTTAAAATACTTAACAAAAAATAATTAAAGGCCAATGAGAGTATATAAAGTAAAAATAATTTTAAAATTTTTATAAAAGTAATATTACTTATCTTAAAATTTTTATTCTAAAGTAAAATTAAAATAATGTAATAAATAAATTTGTATTAATTTATTAAATGATGAATTTTTATAATATTTAAAGTTATAGATATTATATTTTTTATTTTAATAAATACATGCTTTTTTTAATTTAATATGTATTTTTAAACGAAAATTTTAGAATAAATAAATTAAGTATGTATAATAAAAAAACTTTAAAAATAAAAAATTAATATAGAAATAGATTAATGTTTACTATAATCAAATAAACCCCCTTCCTCTAGGGATTAAAATTTGAGTGATCTTGGTATTTTAGATTTAATTTTTATTAAATTTTTTTTTTTTATTAAAACGTTAAATTAATTTACAAAATTTATCATATATTTAATATTATCATATATATATATATATATATATATAAGGATGAGCATCAAATAATCCAGGAAATTTCATTTTAAAAAAAAACGTAAATCCCTCGATTGGACTTGCAAATGATAACTGAAAAACGATCATATTACGTCACTTTATAAATATTTAACAACTTTTTTAATCTCAGTTGGCCTAATTACATGCCTTGTTCATTTTGTCATATCCCACCCTTCGTTCTTTGATGCGTTACCATGTATAACGTACTTACAAGTTACAAGGGACTGAAGGGAGGGACTGTTTAGTCTTTGTAAGTCTGTCAATAGTCTATCCCAGATTTTTGATTTTCAATTTGCGTCAAGTGATGTGGAGGGAAATTGAAAATCAAGGAGAACGTAAAATGACAATCCCGCCCATTCCTGTCTACCTGGTACTGTTAACAAATGTATATAAAGCACTAAGCCTTAAAATTATTTTTATTTTTTCCTTCTGTGTCTTTTCATCGCTCTGCCTAAATCCTGTATTTTTTCCGTCAAACTCACTTTTAATTTTGAAACGTCATGACTATTCAATAGAGAAGTTTGGCTGTACTGTATCTCGTGCGACGTTGTACGATCATACAATCTCATATTCTCATTCTCTGTCTAGCATTGAGTAAGTAATCCGTGTCATACAATCACTTGCGGGTATTTTGTTTTTCAAATTTAGTTTGGTTGTTATATTTTGTTTTGCATTTTTCTTTTAAATTTGAAGATTTCAGTAAAATCTATCATGATCCAGAGTACGTTGTTTCTTGTAGGTATACTGAAGTGTTTATTCAGTAATAGGGATTATTTTCTTGTGTTTTGGTTTGATCTCAGTGATGCTGTTTTGAAACCTGACTAAAAGATTCTAAAATTAGGGTTTTGTGTTGATTTTGTTAGAGATGAAAGACGGCTTGAGATCTGGAAGCATCTCAGTGAAACTCCAGGACGAGGTTTTGCTTGCGCAAGAAAATAAAGTAAATGATAAGGAGAAAAACAGTTTTGACTTGAATAATGAGATTAGTCCAAAAGTGGAAATTATCTCTGATTCTGTAAAAGAAACATTGGAAACTAAAGAGAGGGACGCGCCAATAAATGTTGAATGTGTAGAGATTGGATTAGATAAGAAAGAGAAGAAAAGTAGTAGAGTAGATGGGGAAGAGAATGGAAATGATGACGTTACAAAGAAGAGATTGAAGGAAAGTTATGAAGTGAAAAATTTAGGTAGAATTCTGCGGTCAACGTTGTGGATGAAGAGTGAGAGTGAGAAGGAATGTAGTGAAGTAGAGCTCCACAAGAATGGTAGAAGTAGGGGGAGTGATGGTTCTGAGAATGAAAGAGATGTTAATGCGCAAATGAAAGTGAGTAACGAAGCTAATGATTTTGAGTGGGGAAAGAAGGTGAATGTTAAGCGAGGGAGACCCCCTAAAGTGCATGAGAGTGATGAATTGGAGGGTGAGGAAAGGAAGAAATCAAAAGTTAAGCGTGCAGGAAGGCCTAAATTGAATCAGATTGATGAATCATACAAGCGATGGAGGAGAGAGGTGGAAGATACCCATGGTAGACCTTCGAACAATGCACGGGACATTGATGAATTTGATGACGAGGGAACTAAGAGATTGAGGAGTAGGCACTGGAGATCCTGCAAAGATAGGTCTAATGTCACTGGAAATAAGAGGCTGAAAAAGAAGCGTGGAAGACCCCTGAAGGTGCAGGGGAGTAGTGAGGTTTTGAAGGGAAAGCCTAGCAAAGGACAAATGGTAAATGGGTTTAGAAGCAGCAGAAGAGATCCACTGAGAGATGGTTTGAAGTTAAATATGCCAACTCATAGTAGTTTTCTGGAAAAGAGACATACCAGAAAAGAATTTAATGCCCAGAGGCTTGTGCCAACTAAGGAGATTAAATGTGTTGATACAGAGGCAGAGAATAGTGATGCTATGCCAGGTCTGACATTGAAGACTGTAAATCAGAGTAGGAAGAGAGGTGTTCAAACTAAGCAGGAGGTAACGTTGGGCAAGAGTGAAGCAAAACGATTGCTGAGAGACCGAATAGTGGAACTTCTTTTGGGTGCAGGGTGGACAATTGAATATCGGCCTAGATATGGTAGAGAATACAGTGATGCAGTGTATGTTAATCCTGAAGGAAAAACTCACTGGTCGGTCACCTTAGCTTACAGAGTGCTTAAAGCGCATTATGAAGAGGGCGGCTGTAATTCTGATACCAGTAGGACGGGATACACATTTACTCCAATACCGGAGGACGAGCTCAGTATTCTCAAGAAAGTATTTAATAAGAGCAGGTCGGATAAAGTTAATAAGAAATCAAAGAAAAAAAGGAAGGATGCGGGTACTGGGGATGAAGTAGTTACCAAGAAGGGAAAAAACAAAGGGAAAGTGAATTCCTCAGCAAGTGCAGGCAGCAAATCACTGAAGGCGGGAATCAAAAGGAAGCTTTCATTTGGTGAACACTATCATTCAGTTGATACATCACAGAAGGGAATGCCAATGCAAGCTAAGAAACATAAGCTACCAGAAACACGGATGAGGAAGCGGTGTGCTTTGTTGGCCCGCAATTCTGTGGAGGGTTCGGATTCCGATGGTGATGGATTTGTAGCATATGATGGTAAGCGAACTGTTCTTTCCTGGATGATTGATATGGGAACTGTACCAGTTAATGGGGAAGTACAATATTGGAATCGGGGAAAGACTCGAATAATGCTCAAGGGTTGGATTACAAGAGACGGCATTGGTTGCGACTGTTGTGGTGAAATCTTCAGTATTTCAAAATTCGAGACTCATTCAAAAAGCAATCTCTGTCATCCATTTCAAAATCTTTATTTAGAGTCTGGAAGGTCCCTCTTGCAGTGCATTTTAGATTCGTGGAACAAACAAGATGAGTCTAAATGTAAATGGTTCCATTTTGTAGATTTTGGTGGTGAAGACCCAAATGATGATACCTGTGGTATATGTGGAGATGGGGGAGACCTGATCTGTTGTGATGGTTGCCCATCTACATTCCATCAAAGCTGCTTGGATGTTAAAGTATGTGCATGTCATCATATGGATATATGACATACATGCAAAATTTTGTTGCTTTGTTATTCTTTTCCTGTCACATCATGTTATAGGTTTTGGAGGGCTTGGAAAGAGTTTTTTTTTCTTGTTTATTCATAGTTTATAACTAAAAAACCTTTCTAATTTGGTGGCACACTGAGGCTGTCTTGAAGAGTGCATAAACTCATTTCTTGTTTTCATTTTTTATTTTATTTGATCTTCACCTGAAGAATCTTTTTTTTCTTGGGGGTGGGTGGGGGTGGGGTGGGGTTGTGAATTCTATTTTGGCTTGTTTAAGTGTATAAATGATAGTACATACTGGCCTTTTTATCATGGATGTCCTCGGTTTGTTGCTATGAGAGATTATCTAATAATATTCACGGGAATAAGTACTTGTTACCGGGTATAATTCAGTAGAAGAATTGAATTAGGGATGGCATCATGGCTATAAATTTGATCTCACTTTCTCTCGTTGTATGTAGTAGAAAGCTTTATATGGGGGCATCATGGCTATAAATTTTAGCCCACTTTCTCTTGTTGTATGTAGTAGTAAGCTTTATATGGGTTTAAATAAATGTGTGGATAATCTGTTCTATCTTCATACTGCAGAAATTTCCTTCTGGAAAGTGGCATTGTGTATATTGTTCGTGCAAATTTTGTGGGAGCATTTATGAGAATGCTTGTCATATGGATGATACCGGTGACTCTGATGTATCAACAATAGAAATCTGCAGTTTGTGTGAGGAAAAATGTATTGACTCAATCTTCTTAATTTCTTTTTTCTTTTCAGTTGCCATGGGTTCATATACTCCTTTGTTTATTATTAATGTTTCTGTTCATCATCTGCATTTTCTAATTTTGGTACTATTGACCATAAACGTTGATGGCTCTTCTTTGTTGTAGATCATCAATCCTGTAGTCAGGCAGAGGGTGCTGTAAGTTATGAACCCAGAAGTTTGTCCTTCTGTGGAAAGAAATGTCAAGAGGTATTAGTTCAGTGATAATCAGTTTAATGTTATTGCTTGTATTATTGTGTCATAACTGTAAATTCCGATTCCATTTTTAGGATTGCTTGCAGCTCTGTTAGTAACTTTCAAGTTGGAGGAGGTTGAGATTATTATTAATATTTTTTGGGCGAATTGGCAGAAGACATACATGTGGCTATTGAGTCTATCAATTTTCTATAGTTGCTAATGTGAAAAGTTCTAAACTTGAGATTTTGATGTAGATCAGAGATTATGCTTTTGACCATAATTTTAAGTGCATGTCTAGCAATTTAACAATTATTATATGTTGATTTTCATTTTGGTAACTATTGGGCTTTGTTTTGTTAAACTAAAGAGCGTCTTTGTTTATTTAATTTAGCGAGGCATTATCTTTTCCTGATCTGGTTCCTTTTTCTATTTTGTCATAGCTCTCCTAAAGTATTGTTACGATGTTTATTTAATGATTAGTTTAAGGGGTCTGTTGGCCTTGCGTTTGAGACTTTGGAATGCATATCCCCAGTACCATGGGTAGAGTGTTCTATGAGATTGGGAGTCTTAGCCTATGTTACCGATTAGATATGAAATTTGGTATTCATTGGGTGCATCTGCCAACTTCTGAAATTATTTAGTGCCTTATATAGAAATTATATATTATAAATATAAAGAAATAAACCATTCTTTTGAGAGAATTCCTAAAACTATATATGTATTTTTTTTTTTAAATTGATTCAAATGTTTGTCCTCTGCAGATATTTGAGAGACTACAAATGCTTCTTGGGGTTAAACATGAGCTTGAAGAAGGATACACGTGGAGTCTTATCCATCGGTCCGATGTTGGGTCAGATCTTTTTCTTGATGTGCGTCAGAAGGTTGAATGTAATGCTGAGCTTGCTGTTGCACTATTAGTCATGGATGAATGTTTTTTGCCTCTTCCTGACCATAGGAGTGGGATCAATCTGATTCATAATATTGTCTACAATTTTGCGTAAGTGTATTGGACCTATATTTTTATTTTTTTTAAATTATCCTAGGTCTTGGGGTTTTGTTGACTGTACATTGTTTTTGATTCAAATTTTATGCTTTTTCTTTAATGAATGGGCAAAGATCTGTGCTACCTATATAGTGCTTGTTGGACAAGCATAAGTTTTGTTATTGACCCTGTTCTTATACTTATTAAATCTATTTAAGTTAAGGTGACCTGTTGGAGTCACAACCTCAAACATAAAGGAGACTTGCAACAGTTATCTAAAATATAGTGTGTGCTACATTGTGAATCATAGTGCAACCAGTTCTGTTGATGTTTTGTTGAATTCTCATGTGAGATTTATGCTGTTATTAGTACTATTTTTATTTTCAAAACTGTGGCCTAGCTTATTGTTTTGTCAGTGACTTCGGGAAGAAACTTTGTGATCCTTTATTTTTTGGGCATTGACCTCTAGAATTTGTTCCTGCGTTAGAAAACAAATACCCTGCTATTGGTTTGGATGTTTAGCTTGTATTTTAATAGTAAACACGGATCATTCCTCTTGATGCTGATTGATATATTTGGTTAGTGACATTTTATAAAATCATAACTGTGTAATTTTAATAAAATCATTTCCTTTTCAGGTCAAACTTTAAGCGTCTGAATTATAGTGGTTTCTTCACAGCAATTCTGGAGAGGGATGATGAGATCATTGCTGCAGCATCCATTAGGTATGCCTGCCAGTATCTCATGCTTTTATTACTTCTTGACTGTTCATCAATGATTATTTCTTGTCGTAGTTCATGTGGAGAAATAATTTTGATGTAAGGGAATTCCGCATTTTGTATTGTCCAACAATTACAGCTTTTTACATTAATGTATACAATCGGGAGGTTTCAATCTTCCATTTCTGTGAAAAGCCTAAATTGGTGTACCTACTTCATAGTCCAATTTATTTAAATATATGGTTGCAGTTCTATGTTTGACATTGCATGCGGTTGAGTATGGTGGTAGTTATAAGCTTAGATTGGCTTCTAGGAGCATACTTCCCTCATTGTGCTTGTCTTTGCTTGTCACAAGAGCTAAAAATTGATTATTTCATTATTTACTATCGATCAAATAGGATCCATGGGAAGGAATTAGCAGAGATGCCATTTATTGGGACCCGCCACATGTATAGGCGACAAGGAATGTGCCGTCGGCTTCTAAGGGGAATCGAATCTGTACGTGCAGCATCCAGTATCTGTTATGCTCTTTTTCTGCCTTTTGTTCTGCTTTCAGATGTGCCATTGGCTTAGAATGTTTACTTTATCTATGTAAATGTATGAGATTTTCTATAGTGTTATTATTTCATTTTTTTTGGCTTTTCATGGATTCTTATCCATTTCATAAAAACTTCTACTTTTGTGTTAGTGATTTACTGATTGTAGATCTACTGTTTCTCTTGGTATCATTTTTTGTGGACTCAACATCAGGCCCTATGCTGCTTAAATGTTGAGAAGTTGGTCATACCTGCAATCTCTGAACTCAGGGAAACATGGACTTCAGTTTTTGGTTTCAAGCCCCTTGAAGTATCAAGTAAACAAAAAATGAGGAACATGAATCTATTGGTGTTCCCTGGTGTGGACATGTTGCAGAAGCCAATGTTGAAGAATCTGTTTCCCAAGGAAAATATGATTCCCGCTGAAGGTATTCATTCAAGTAACTCACTTACATTTATTTACATTGTGTATCTGTTTTATCTTGTGCATTATTTTACATTGTATATGTTTTTGTAGGTCTGAAATCCGGTGAACTTGAAAAGCCTCAGACTGTTGACGAGAAAGGAATAAATGCTGATGAGAAATGTTCAAATCGGTTTGATTTGAATGTTTGTAGTGAGATTCAACCGTCTCATGAATGTAAGATACATCATGAATCAGTTGCTGCTGAATCCATTTTGCTATTTCCTAATGGATCCTCACATGATACGTTTGGGCTAACCAATGAGGCTGGCCTCTTCCATGAGTCCACCACTGATACAAAGTGTATTGGTCAGTTGGGTGTGACTCCTGGTGATCTGCTGGGAAAGGATAAAACTGCCATGACTCTTTTGGGCTCTGTGCCTGATGCTGCTGATAAACAAACGGATGAAATCAGTGATTGTGAGGAGCAGTTTTCTCATGCTTTGAGGCTGGCTGTCAATAGCATTGGTTCTGATCTTAGATTAGAAAATGGCTTTGTGAAACAGAACCTCAATTCTTGTGTTGAAATTAATACTACAGAACATCAGAACTTGGATTTTTCATTGGGATTAAAAGTTTCAAGTGTGCATGTTGCCAATCATGATTTAGAGACTGTAGTTCAGATGTCTAATGATGCTGATGTCATTAAAGATCAAGATCCTCGGCAGTTACAGATCATGGGACATATATGCGGGATGGGGAAAAGGGATCTTGAGAATCAGGAAGTGAAAAGTGCACTTGCCTTTTCTGAGAACATGCCTATAGCATCAAGTGACATGAGTCAAGCATTACCTGAAAGTTTTAGCACCTGCTTCAGTTGCAGTGTTGACCACACATCTCCATTTGCAGCGCAAAAAGCACTAAATATCAGTGGTGAAAATTGTTTTTGTGCTGTATTATCTGTTGACTACATTGGAGATGCCCAAAAAGGAAATGTCTCTCCAATTAATACAGAATGTCATCATCCTTGTGGTCCTCTCTTTGATGTCCCCAGAAAACCTGACTTCCCAACTTTCACGAGTAACAAAGTTTGCTTGTCAACGGATGTAACAGCTACTACTGAGGCCACTGTGGTTGATGGCCCTGATCCAAAAGAGAAACTTGTTTCTCTTGATGCATTTATGAGGAGCACTGGACCTTCAGAGCATTGCAATTCTGATTCTGAGGTTCATCATGCTGGAGTTGCTAATTGCAATACTGAACCTGGACGGAACTCAGGTCCTGGTTCTGGTGTGGCTTTTCACTGCACCTCTGGTGGGGGTAATTCACATGGCATTGCTGAGGTGATAATCCTATCTAATCCTGCTAGTTAATTTCATTTTGTTTCATCATTGTAGATATCAGGCTTGTTTAAGGCATTAAGAAGGTGATAAATGGAAAGATTAGATGATTCATAATTTTGTGGGAAGTACAGTTTTCAGAAACCTTGTAAGAGAATTACTGTATTTGCCATATGCTAGTGTAGGTTCTGAAGGGGCTTGTTTAAGGCATTAGGCGGGTGATAAATGGAAAGATTAGATGATCCATAATTTTGTGGGAAGTACAGTTTTGAGAAACCTTGTAAGAGAATCACTGTGTCTGCCTAATGCTTGTGTAGCTATATCTAGATTTAGATTCCAATGAGGGTTGTGTATTTTGGACCTCAACCATGCTTATTGTAAATGAAAATCAATTTCTTTCAAAAATATGAAAATAGCCATCCATTCTTAACGCTTGCTTCTTTTCAATTGCTTTGCTGCAGCTGCAGCAGTCTTTGCCAGTTCAGGTATTGATACTCACAAAATTGAAGTGATATATAATGTAATCACGATAAATTCTTAGAAATTTTTGCATTAGCCCGTTTCATTCACGACGATTATGACCTTATGACAATGGTATATATTTTCATGTGGAGTGAATTAAAGTTCTCCTATCCGGAACAACATTCCTAGCTGGGTTTTATCCATAGCCTGTGCATTTGCCTAGTAATACGGATCTCAAATTTCATTTCCAGTCATTAATCAATACATTGTTGTTGACTCCCATTGTTTAGTTGGTAATGTTTTTGTAGTCTGTTGTAGAGAACGAAGATTTTTAATACTCAAATTTATTTTGAGTTTTTTGCTTTATTATTTCACCTCTTAAAAAGCTGATACTTTTGCTGTTTCACACCAGAATGCTTTGAGTAACTTCAAAGCCAAAGGACTGGCTTATCCAGCAGATTATTACTTCCAGTTATTGGTGTGAATGTCAATTTCAAATGCTAAAAGGTGTAGTACTGTTGGTCTTTATATTGGTCCATTCTACTCGACGGCGATATCCAAGGCTAGGGTTAGATCAATTATTGATTGGGGCTGGGAATTACATTTGGTGCGCTTTTGCGAGCAGAGCTAGTCCAACCCATTCCCAGGCTTAGGGTGCAAACCTACACGTAGCCCAACGAGCTGCAGAACCAGAAGCATCGAGTTACGTTCCTACTTCATTCAATTTCAATTACAATTAATTTTTTCTTTCTTTAATTGCTGTGAGTAGTGTTATTAAAATCGCATTTTAACTCATAAAATCGCGATTTTAAAGAAGAAATCGTTTTTGATTTTAATAAAATCGGAATGAATTTGAAAACGTTAAAAATGTCATTTATAAATGTAAAATCAAAAGAATCGCGTTTTTGTGTTTTTATATTATCATTTGATCAGATCGGACCAAAGAGCACAGGTGATCTCACCGTCCTCGAGTTGCTGGAGCACGTGGAGCCATGAGTCGCGCGTGCAAAGGAAGAAT
>JAVXUL010000001.1:20324001-20339705 GCA_035590515.1 Trichilia minutiflora
TCGATATGATTATTAATTGTATAATATAAATATGATCTTATTATTATTTATATTAATTTTTTAAAATTTAAATTTATTTAATTATATTAAATTTAAATAATAATCTCTCTCAATTTTATCTCTGATAATTTTTTTGTGATTTCGCATCGTTATGGATAAATTTAAAAAAATAAAAATTTTGATGATCCGTAAGAAGAAGAATTTTCGTTCGTTAATAAATTATACATTAATTAATGGACAAATACGCCTTGTTGTGCATATTAATTAATTTTTTTCTTTTCTTAAAAAACAGAAAGGTTTGTATCTTTTTCTCATGATGCGAGGAGTCTCTGTTTAGTTTCAATTTGCGTAAAGTGATATGGAGGGAAATTAAAAATCGAGGCTAATATAAAATGACAACCCTGCCCATCCTCTATAGTTGGTACTATAGCAAATATATATAATGCACTGAACCTTAGATATATCCCAAAATTTCCATCCGTGTACTCCCACCCTAAACCCTGTGTATTTCCCTTTCCTCTAATCTCACTTTTAATTTTGAAACGTCATGGCTATTCAATAGAGAGGATACTTCACTTTATCTCGTTCGACGTTGTACGATCATACAATCTCATTTCTGTCCTGCATTGGGTGAGTAATCCGTGTCATCACTTGCGGGTATTTTTTTCTTGCAAATTTAATTTGGTTGCCATGTTTTGTTTTGCTTTTTTCTTTCAATTTGAAGATTTTGGTAAAATCTATCAAGATCCAAAGTACGTTGTTTCTTGTGGGTATACTGGAGCTTTTTGTTCAATAATGGGGGTTATATTCTTGCTTTTTGGTTTGATCTTAGTGAAGTTGTTTTGAAATCCAACTAAAAGATTCTTAAACAAGGGTTTTGTGTTGATTTTGTTAGAGATGAAAGAGCGCTTGAGATCTCGAAGCATCTCAGTGAAACCCGAGGACGAGGTTTTGCCGACGCCAGAAAATAAATTAAATGATGAGAAGAAAAACAGTTTTGACTTGAATGATGAGATTAGCTTAAAATTGGAATCTGGCTATGGTTCTGTGAAAGAAATCTTGGAAACTAAAGAGAGGGACGCGCAAATAAATGTTGAATGTGAAGAGATTGCATTAGATGAGAAAGAGAAGAAAAGGAGTAGAGTAGATGATGAAGAAAATGGACATGAAATTGCAAAGAGATTGAGGGAAAGTTGTGAAGTGAAAATTTCAGGTAGGGTTTTACGGTCAACATTGCGAGTGAAGAGTGAGAGTGAGAAGGAATGTAGTGAAGTAGAGCTCCAAAGAAATGGTAGAAGTAGGGGAAGTGATGGTTCTGAGAAGGAAAGAGATGTTGATGTGCAAATGAAAGTGAGTAACGAAGCTAATGATTCTGAGCGAGGGAAGAAGGTGAAAGGTAAGCGAGGGAGACCGCGTAAAGTGCATGCGAGTGATGAATCTAAGGGCGAGGAAAGGAAGAAATCAAAAGTTAAGCGTGCAGGAAGGCCTAAATTGAATCAGATTTATGAATCCGACAAGCGAGGGAGGAGAAAGGTGGAAGATACATGTGATAGACCTCTGAACAAAGCACAGGACATTGATGAATTTGATGACGAGCGTAGTAAGAGATTGAGGAGTAAGCACTGGAGATTCTGCAAAGATAGATCTAATGACTCTGGAAGTAACAGGCCAAAAAAGAAGCGTGGAAGACCTCCGAAGGTGCAGGGAAGTAATGAGGTTTTGAAGGGAATGACTAGCAAAGGAAAAAAGGTAAATGGTTTTGGAAGTTGCAGAAGAGATTCATTGAGAGATGGTTTGAAGTTAAATGTGCCAACTCATAGTAGTTTTCTGGAAAAGAGACATACTGGGAAAGAATTAAATTCCCTGAGGCTTGTGCCAACTAAGGAGATTAAATGTGCTGATACAAAGGCCGAGAACAGTGAGGCTATGTCAAGTCTGACATTGAAGACTGTGAATCAGAGTGAGAAGAGGGGTGTTCAAACTAAGCGGGAGGAAACATTGAGAAAGAGTAAAGCAAAACGGTTGCTGAGAGAGCGAATAGTGGAACTTCTTTTGGGTGCAGGTTGGACAATTGAATATCGACCCAGATATGGTACAGAATACAGTGATGCAGTGTATGTTAATCCTGAAGGAAAAACTCACTGGTCGATCACCTTAGCTTACAGAGTACTTAAAGCACATTATGAAGAGGGAGGTGGTAATTCTGATGCCAGTAAAACTGGATTCACATTTACTCCAATTCCGGAGGATGAACTCAGTATTCTCAAGAAAGTAATTCATAAGACCAGGGCGGACAAGTTTAGTAAGAAATCAAAGAAAAAAAGGAAGGATGTGGGTACCGGTGATGAAGCAGTTACCAAGAAGGGAAAAAACAAGAGAAAAGTGAATTCTGCAGCAAGTCCAGGCAGCAAATCAGTGGAGTGGGGAATCAAAAGGAAGGTTTCGTTTACTGAACACTATAATTCAATTAGTACATCACAAAAGGGAATCCCAATGCCAGCTAGGAAACGTAAGCTACAAGAAACACAGAAGAGGAAGCGCTGTGCTTTGTTAGCCCGCAACTCTGTGGAAGGGTCGGAGTCTGATGGTGATGGCTTTGTAGCATATGATGGTAAGCGAACTGTTCTTTCCTGGATGATTGATATGGGAACCGTACCAGTTAACGGGGAAGTACAATATTGGAATCAGAGAAAGACTCGTGTAATGCTCAAGGGTCGGACTACAAGAGACGGCATCTGTTGTGAGTGTTGCGGTGAAATCTTCAGTATTTCAAAATTCGAGACTCATTCGAAAAGCAATCTCTGTCATCCATTTCAAAATCTTTATTTAGAGTCTGGCAGTTCCCTCTTGCAGTGCATTTTAGATACGTGGAACAAACAAGATGAGTCTAAATGTAAAGGGTTCCATTTTGTTGATTTTGGTGGTGAAGACCCAAATGATGATACCTGTGGTATCTGTGGAGATGGGGGAGACCTGATCTGTTGTGATGGTTGCCCATCTACGTTCCATCAAAGCTGCTTGGATGCAAAAGTATGTAAATATCAGCATATGGATATATGATATACACGGAAGTTTATGTTGCTTTGTCATTCTTTTCCTGTCACATCATGTTATAGCTTTTGGATGGCATGGAAAGAGATTTTTTTGCGTTTATTCATAGCTTTAACTAAAAAGATTTTCTTATTTGGTGGCATACTGAGACTGTCTTGAAGGGTGACATGAACTCTTTTCTAGTTTTCATTTTTTATTTTTATTTGATTTGATTTGATTTTCACCTGAAGAATAGGTTGTTTTGGGGGGGCTTGTTTAAGTGTATAAATGATAGTCCATACTGACCTTTTTTCCCTGGATGTCATTGGTTTGTTGTTACGAGATATTATCTAATAACATACACGGGAATAAGTACTTGTTCCTCTGTATAATTCAGTAGAAGAATTGAATTAGGAATGGCATCACGGCTATAAATTTGAGCCCACATTCTCCCGTTATATGTAGTAGTAAGCTTTATATGGATTTAATTAAACTTATGGATATTCTGTTCTATCTTCATACTGCAGAAATTTCCTTCTGGAAAGTGGCATTGTGTATATTGTTCATGCAAATTTTGTGGGAGCGTTGATGAGAACACTTGCCATATGGATGATAACAGAGACTCTGATGTATCAACATTACAAATCTGCAGTTTGTGTGAGCAAAAATGTATTGACTCAATCTTCTTATTTTCTTTGTTCTTTTTTTGTTGCCATGGGTTCATATACTTTCTATTATTAGTGTTTCTGTTTCATCATTGTCATTTTCTGATTTAGGTATTATTGACCCTAAACTTTGACAGCTCTCTTTTGTTGTAGATCATCTATCCTGTAGTCAGGCAGAGGGTGCTGTAAATTATGAACCCAGAAGTTTGTCCTTCTGTGGAAAGAAATGTCAAGAGGTAGTAGCTAAGTGATAATCAATGTAATATTATTTATTGAAATTTGGAGTATCATGTCATATCTGTAGATTCCTATTGCGATTCCAATTTTAGGATTGCTTGCAGCTGTGTTAGATAACTTTGAAGTTGGAGGTTGAGATTATTTTTAACCTTCTTGGGGATGAGTTAGCAAAAAAATGTGTATGGCATCAAGCTTGTCATCTTTGTATATTTGCCAATGCAAGCAGTTCTAAACTTAAGATTTTGATGTACATTGGAGATTATGCTGTGTTGACCATAATTTTAAGCACATGTCTAGCAATTTAACAATTATTGTATGTTGATTTCCATTTTGGTAATTATTGGGCTTTGTTTTGTTAAACTACAGGGGCATCTTTATTTATTTAATTTAGTGAGGCATTATTTTTTCCTGGTCTGGTTACTTTTTCTAGTTTGTCATAACTTTAGACATAAGTATGGGTAGGATATGCATTTAAAGATTAGCTTCTGGAGTCTGTTGATCTTTTGTTTGAGACTTTGGAATGCATATCCCAGGTGGAGTTTTCTACAAGATTTGGAGGCTTAGCCTGTCTGTGTATCATGGGCCCAAGTCATTTCTGTTGGACCTGAAGTTAAAAAAAACACACTATATCACCGATTAGATTTGAAATGTGGTATTCAGTGGGTGCAGCTGCATACATCTGAAATTATTTATTGCCTTATATAGAAAATTATAAATTTTAAATTAAAGAAATAAATTATTCTTTTTAAAGAATACCTAAATCTATTTGTGTTATGTTTTTTGTGAAATTGGTTCAAATGTTTTTCCTCTGCAGATATTTGATAGACTACAAATGCTTCTTGGGGTTAAACATGAACTCGAAGGAGGATATACGTGGAGTCTTATCCATCGGTCTGATGTTGGGTCAGATCTTTTTCTCAGTGATGTGCATCAGAAGGTTGAATGTAATGCTGAGCTTGCTGTTGCACTATTAGTCATGGATGAATGCTTTTTGCCTCTTGCTGACCATAGGAGCGGGATCAATCTGATTCATAATATTGTCTACAATTTTGGGTAAGTGCACTTGACCTATATCTTTAGTTTCTTTTTAATATCCTAGGTTTTGTGGGTTTTTTAAGCATATATTATTTGTGATTCAATTTTATGCTTTTTCTTTAATGGATGGGGAAAGATATGTGTTACCTATGTGGTGGTTGTTGGGATAAGCTTAAATTTTGTTATTGACCTTGTTGTCATACTTGTTAAATCTATTTTAGTTTGAGGTGATTTCTTTTGGAGTCACAACCTCAAACATAAAGGAACCTTGTAACAGTTGTCTAAAACATAGTGTATGCTATGTTCCCCTTTAGTGAATCTTAGTGCAACCAGTTCTGTTGATGTTTTACTTAATTCTAATGTGAGGTTTACGCTGTTATTATTACTTTTTTTATTTTCGAAATTGTGGCTCATCTTATAGTTTTGTCAGCAGCTTTAGGAAGAAACATTGTAATCCTTTATTATCGGGGCGTTGCCCTTTAGAATTTGTTCTTCTTGTGTTGGAAAACAAATACTCTGCTATTGGTTTGGTTGTTTAACTTGTATTTTAATGGTAAACACAGATCAGTCCCCTTGATGATGATTGTTATAGTTTGTTAGTGACTCTTAATAAAACCATAACTGTGTAATTTTATGGCATTATTCATTTCCTTTTCAGGTCAAACTTTAAGCGTCTGAATTATAGTGGTTTCTTCACAGCAATTCTGGAGAGGGATGATGAGATCATTGCTGCAGCATCCATTAGGTTTGCCTACCAGAATCTCATGCTTTTATTGCTTCTTGACTGTTCATCAATGCTTAATTCTTGCCTTAGTTCATGTGCAGAAATAATTTTGGTATAAGGCAATTCTGCCTTTTCTATTGTCCCAACAATTACAGCTTTTGACATTAATGCATACAATCTGGAGGTTCCATTATTCTCTTCTCTGAACCAATCCTAAATTGTTGCATCTGCTTCATAGTTTTACTCATTTGAACATATGGTTGCAGTTCTATGTTTCACATTGCATGTAGTTGATTTTGGTGGTAGTTATAAGCTTAGATTGGCTTCTAGGGGTGTACTTCCCCCATTGTGCATGTTTTTGCTTGTCCCAAGAGCTAAAAACTGATTATTTCATTATTTACTATCTGTCAAATAGGATCCATGGGAAGGAATTAGCAGAGATGCCATTTATTGGTACCCGCCACATGTATAGGCGACAAGGAATGTGTCGTCGGCTTCTAAGTGGAATCGAATCTGTATGTGCAAGATCAAGTATCTTTTTTTTCTGCTTTTGGTTCTACTTCAGGACGTGCCATTGGCTTAGAATGTTTGCTTAATTTTTCTCTAATTTGATACATGAGAAGTAGATTTTTATTTGATTCTTAGTTTTGGTGAAATATAGCCTTTTGGGCCTGGTTTTAAAGCATTCTATACTAAAATGCATGCAGATATCTATGTAAATGCATGAAAGTGTGTAGTGTTATTATTTCATTGTTTGTGGCATTTTTGTGGATTCTTATCCATTTCATGAAAACTTTTACTTTTGTGTTAATGATTTACTGATTGTAGACCTGCCGTTTTCTCTTGGTATCACTTTTTGTGGATGCATTATCAGGCCCTATGCTTGTTAAATGTTGAGAAGTTGGTCATTCCTGCAATCTCTGAACTCCGGGAAACTTGGACTTCAGTTTTTGGTTTCAAGCCCCTTGAAGTATCGAGTAAGCAAAAAATGAGGAGCATGAATCTATTGGTGTTCCCTGGTGTGGACATGTTGCAGAAGCCAATGTTGAAGAATTTGTTTCCCAAGGGAAATATGATTTCCACTGAAGGTATTCAACCAAGGAACTCATTTACATTGTGTATCTGTTTTATCTTGTGCATTAACATTGTATATGTTTTTGTTTGGCTGAAATCCGGTGAGCTAGAAAAGCCTCAGACTGTTGACGAGAAAGGAATAAATACTGATGAGAAATGTTCAAATGGGTTCGATTTGAATGTTTGTAGCGAGGTTACACCATCTCATGAATGTAAGATACATGATGAATCAGCTGCTGCTGAATCCACGTTGCTTTTTCCTAATGGTTCCTCACATGATACATTTAGGCTAACCAAGGGGGCTGGCCTTTTCTGTGACTCCACTACTGATTCAAAGTGTATTGATCATTTGGGTGTGACTCCTGATGATCTGCAGGGGAATGATAAAACTGCCATGGCTCCTTTGGGCTCTGAGCATGAAACTGCTGAAATCAGTGATTGTGAGGGGCAGTTTTCTCATGCTTTGAGGCTGGCTGTCGATGGCATTGGTTCAGAGGTTAAAATAGAAGATGGCATTGTGAAACAGAACCTCAATTCTTGTGACGAGGCCTCCGCTTATCAATCTGCTGAAATTAATATTACGGAGCATCAGAACTTGGATTTTTCATTGGGATTAAAAGTGTCAAGTGTGCATGGTGCTACTTATGACTTGGAGTCTGGGGGTCAGATGTCTACTGATGTTGATGTCATTAAAGATCAAGATCCTCGGGAGTTACAGGTTGTGAGATGTATATGCGAGTTGGGGGGAAGGAACCTTGAGACTCAGGAGTTGCAAAGAAGGCTTGCCTTTCCTGAGAACAGGCCTATACCGTCGAGTGACATATATCAAGCATCAACTGAAAGTTTTAGCTCTCACATCAGTAGCAATGTTGACCATGCCTTTCCATCTGTGGCCCCAAAAGCACAAAACGTCAATGGTGAAAATTGTTTTTGTGCTGTATTATCTGTTGACTCTAACATTAGCAATGCGCATAAAGGAATTGTCTCTCTAACTAATACGGATTGCCATCATCCTGGTGGTCCTTTTCCTGATGCCCCTAGAAAACCTGATTTCCCAACTTGCACAAGCAATGAAGTTTGCTTGTCAACAGATGAAACTCCTACTTGTAAGGTGGCTGTGGATGATGTCCCTGATCCAAAAGAGAAATTTGTTTCTATTGATGGGTTTCTAAGGAGCACTGAACCTTCAGAGCATCCCAATTCTGATTCTGGGGTTCATCATGCTGGTGTCACAAATTGCGATACTGAACCTGAACGAAACTCAGGTCCTAGTTCTGGTGTGGCTCTTCACTGTGCCTCTGGTGGGGTAATTCACATAGCACTACTGAGGTGACAATCCAATCTAACCCCCCTAGTTGATTTCATTTTGTTTCATCACTGTAGATATCATGGTGGCTTGGAACAATGGTTCTGGGGCTTCTTCTGGAGGGCCTTGCTTGGTTAAGTGATTTTCACATTGATATTGATTGATGTGAGTTGAGCTTTTGAAGGGCATTAAGTGGGTGATATATGGAAAGATTAGATGATTCACTGTGTCTCTGGTGGGGGTAATTACTGAGGTAATAATCCTATCTAACCCGGCTAGTAATTTCATTTTGTTTTATCACTGTAGATATATCATGGTGGCTAGGAACAAACAATATGGAGAATTCCTCTGGAGGTGTTTGCTTGGTTAAGTGATTTTCACATTAATAATGATTGATGTGAGTTCAGTTTTTGAAGGGCATTGAGCGGGTGATATATGGAAGGATTAGATGATTCATAATTTTGTGGGAAATACAGTTTTCAGATACCTTGTATTTGCCTAATGCTAGTGTAGCTATATATCTAGATTTAGATTCCATTGAGGGTTGTGTTTTGGACGTGAGTCACGTGACCCATGCTCATTGTAAATGAAAATCGGTTTCTTCCAAAAATATGAAAATACCCATCCCTTACCTCAGCTTTGCTGTGACATTGTCTTTGCCAGTTCAAGTATTGATCACACTTTCATATTATAACACGATTTACCAAAATGAAATGAAAAACGGGTTTTATCGCAAAATTTAAGAGAATAGTATAATCACTATAAATTTGTAGGAAATTTTGCATTTCCCCATTTGATCTATGACGATTATAAGCTTATGGTGGAAGCTGTATGATAAAATTTTGGTTCATAGATTTAAAATCAATATTGAAAATGGTTGAGAATGAAAATGAACGGTGACAATTAATATATATGTTAATGATATAAACGTGGAATGAGTCAAAGTTGTATCCAAGTTGGGTATATTATTTTTTCATAAAGTATAAAATCTCCTATCCATCACCGGGACAGCATTCCTGGTTAGGGTTTGTCCGTAGCCTGAGCCAGACATTTGCTAGTGCCTAATAGTCCAAATCTGAAATTTCGTTTCGGGTCATGGTTATTGGCCGTAACTTTCTCAATTCACATCGTTAACCAATACATTGTCGTTGACTCCATTGTTTGGTAATGGTTTTGTAGTCTGTTGTAGGGAACGAAGATTTTCAACTCTAAACGTTGATTGTTTTTAGTTTTTGCTTTATTATTTCACCTCTCACAAGGAGTTGAAAACTGATAATTTTGCTGCTTCACACCAAAATGCTTTGGAGTAACTTCAAAGGACTGGCTCATCCAGCAGAGTAATACCTCCTGTTATTGACCTGTAAATGGTGGCGGTCTTTTTCCAGCTCAAATGCATACGAACTGGAAAGTAGAAACTCAACTAGAACGCCAATTTCAAATGCGAAAAAAGAATAATGTATAATTATCGTATTATTGGTCTTCACATTGGTCCATTCTACTGAATGGCGATGGCCAAGGCTAGGCTTAGACCAATTATTGATTGTGGCTAGGAAATAAATTCTGCTAGCAGAACCGGTCGAACTCAATCCCTGCCTTGGGGTTTAAACCTACACGCAGCACAATAAGTTGCAAAGCAGAAGCATCGAGTTATGTTCCTACTTCATTCAATTTCAATTAAAATTTATTTATTTCTTAATTGCAGTTATGATGTGAGTGTGAGCACTCAACTTGGTTTCAATGGGGACTGGCAATGGCAACAAAATAACTCAAGATTTGCTGTAATACCCCTATCCCATCCTTTATGTCCATAAACTCTGAAAACATTGGTGCACATGCGTACGTAAGATCTACTATCAGATTCCACCCTACACTATCATCATCTTTCATAATCATCTAGTAAGAATTATAGTTCCTGAGAAATTAATCGACACAGCTTGAGAGGCAAAGAACTATTATTATCAGTTTGCAATCTAAAAATCCTATGTGCATTGGCATCTACTCATCAATGAATCTTGTATGTGGATTATCCCTAACCCAAGTGATGAAAGAAAAAACTTCTTGACAAAAATTAGAGGACAAGATCAAGATTCCCTGGTCCTGTCTTTGCTTGGCAGTACTTTTTTTTTTTTAATTATTTCAATTTGGTCTCAATTTACTCATAGATTGTCTGCACTCGAGGATTCTTCCCAGTCAACGATAGAGTATAGATTAAACACTGACTTTTCACTTTGTTTATCAATACAAAGTTGGCTTCGTCTGCGTCTTCGTCTTCATCTTCATCCACATGTAAAACAGTAAAAGACAAGGATTCGATTCGTTTAAATTACGTTTCCTATTTGTCTTTCAATCAATCTATTAATGTATTTTGGTAACCAAACCCATCTAATTATAATACATATCACTTCACATTAATCAACTATTGATGATTATTTCGAGTATCGTGAGTCTTATTAATTCGCTTCGTATAAAAACCATGGGCGGAAACACTGATTTGGTGACATTGAGATTGAACATTAACGAAATTGTAACCGTCAAAAAACTTTTACGATATTATGCCATTCTGTTTGTCGAAATTTCCCTTATTTGTTTTTTCTTTCTTTTCCTTGTTTCAAAAAGTTAATAAATTTTCTCTAGCTCCGGTTCATCTTCTGTTGGCAACGTTTCTAGTACCAATACGATACTCTTCCTTTTCTATAACAATGGGGAACCTTTCCATGAGCATATACCGAACAAAAAGTCCACTTTATGTATTACTAACACTCATCCAGGTATTTGTCGTAGCTTACACCTTTTTGGACAAACAGAAATAAGTGTCTTGAGCTCATTCATAATAATATTATGTACTAAAATTAAGTATGATGATCAATTCATATGGGAGACCACAAGTCTTCAACAGTGTGTGTGTGTGTGTATTATATAGCTAGGTAACAGGGAGCAATCAGAGTTCAGGCTATAGAAAACTATTCCTACCAAATTATGAACAAAATAAAAGGTTCTCAATTAAACAGGAACATAGAATCTACCAAATATATCTACACAACCAAAGAAGTTAAAAGAGAAAATCTACCCAACCCAAAAAAAAACAATAATTTGCCGATAGCCAGCTTTGGAACAAGGGCCAAACGAGATTGTCAAGGATAAGGTGATACCATAGAAGACAAGAAAAATGGGGACCAACTTCAGTTCTAGCTCCCCTACATAGATCATGTATTGCCTAATTAAATGGAGCCAACATTATACAATCATTATCTCACAACAGACAACAGACAATCGATCCATAATGTTACACTTTTCTTGTAAAACTCAGGTCTCCGTCTTCGGCGGCGACATGAGACTAACGAGAAGATCAGCAAAAGCACTGATAATCAACTTGTGTGTGCTCTTAGGATTTAATGCAAGATAGCACAAGAGAAGCTCGTGCAAGTAATCCCAGTTAGCTTTGAGGTCGGCCAAGTCACGTGCCTCCACCATTTCCTGCATGGATCGCCTGAAGTCCATGTACGGGTCCGGAGAGTCTGTGGGGACCGCTACACTATCTTTAACGCACGTCGTCGAATTCCACGACGGGATTGATTCTTGTGAGAAACTGTTGGACGATTGATTTGACTGATCCATAGGACTGATACTAACTGGAGTATGATCGGAAGATTCTGGTGTGGCAACGGACTCTGTAGATTCAATGATGGAGTTTGAGCGACCTGGGGAAGTGAAGAAGAAGCGTTGTGAAGCAACCACGGTAGCAAAGTCGGGTTGCGAGTCGGATTCGGTCTCTGAGGAAAGGGTAGTGGAGGAGCAATGAGTTCGTGTGATGGATTTGGAAGTTGAGTCTAAAGTATTGTAATCGTATAGAGAGTTCAAGTTTTTGAATAAAATTGATGAAGGAACTGGATGGCTGTGAATATCTTCTTCTGGGTTCAATGGCGAAGGAGATGACTGAGGACTAAATGGACAACTGAACCTCGCGAAGCACATATGGAGATTTTTTCCCAGCGTTCTTGGCATTTTGGAAGGGGTGAGAAGAAGGCAGAAGAGAAGGCCTATTTATGAAAAGAGATAGTCCATGATGGTTGATAATTCCCTTCCCAGTTTGGACTTGTGGGTCCAATGGCGACTAGACAGCCGTAAAAGACTGGTAAACTGGACTACTTTAAACTAGTATTTGAAATTATTTCACTCTCAATATAATTCTCGTACAACGCACGCGCTGATTGTAAGGTTGATCACAATATTAACTACGTGCAACGCAGTTGTAAGCGCGTAAGAGAAATGATGTCGATGGTTTTCGTGATAGGAATAGGCTAACTATGTTATTTAGTTTGTAAGTAAGCTGCACATGCAATACGGGTGGTGATTGGTATCCGTCCCGAACACAACCAGTTGGTTAGTTTAAAACATATCTCCATAATTTGTTAGAATTTGTTTTTGGCTATAAAAATATAAATATAAATGAAAAAAAAATGAAATTTGAAATGGTCACAAAGTGAATCAGTCTCGTGCTGATGATCATGAAATAAGAAATTGATAGATCAGAAGGTTGAGATCATCTTATCACTTTTATAACATCTCTTGTTTGCCTTTGAAGTCCCACTCCTAGCAATTTTTATGCCTATATAAATGGGTGCAGAGTAGCAATACAAGTCTTTATATATATATATATATATATATATATATATATAAATTATTACGTAATTTTCAATAATTAAAATTAAGTTTAATATAATAAATATAAATAATATATATATATGATATATAGTTTTAATTATTTGAAAAAAATTAATCTAATAATTAAAAATATATCTAAAAAATTGTATAAAAATTAAGAGTTCTCTTAACCCAAATTTATATATAACATATAGTGGTTATAAGAGTAAGGTCTGGGATGTTGTGGTTAGTGTCCTGAGTTCGAATTATCACAATATCTAATTGACGCGTTAAGATGAAGGTCTCATTTTATTTTTGTTTTTGATATTATTACAGATGGTTTTTGTACACACACCTAATAGTTAAGGATAAGGTCATGTGATTTATGGTCATAGACTCTGTAAGAGTGAATATCTATTCTGGTGTATAACTGAACGCTATAGTGATAATTGAGTATGAAAGATTTCATATTAAAAAAATATATAATAGTTATAAAAGACAGTCACATATTTATTATTTTTAACCTAAAAATCTCATGTTCAATTCAATCCCCCTCAATGCTTGGTAGATTTTTTATTAAGATTTTTTTTAATAATTATATCCTCGTTCCGCTCGTTATTAAGTTCAAATTTGATTGAGAATATAAAAACAACTAGTTGTTAAAATTTTATTATAAATCAATAGTAATTTTTTTTTATCGTGAATTAAAAATTTCGTGATTAATTTATAATTATATTCTCATTCTACTCGTTTTTAACTTCAAATTTGATTGAGAAGGTAAATATAAATAGTTATTAAAATTTTATTATACATTTATATTGTTTTCATTATGAATTATTGAAAATTTTGCCATCAATTAGACATGTTTAATGATATATCTTTTGTTATTTTAATATAAATTGTAAATCTCTTAAATTTGGAATGATTAAATAAAAATAAAATATATATTATTTGAGTATTTTTATCAAGATCCAGTTCAAAGGCTCAAACCCATCATACGGGCATAATCCTCCTCATATCTCTAAATAAGACGTCATTTCGAGACCTCTTCCTGCAACACGTGAAATAGTAAATTCATCTCGGGTAATTTATTTGAGGCCAGTAGTCAGAGAATCTTCCTCAGGTTATCCCCCATCAGAAACAGTTATCTAAGACTCCATCTCGGG
The DNA here is from genome assembly GCA_035590515.1 of Trichilia minutiflora. NCBI lineage: Eukaryota > Viridiplantae > Streptophyta > Magnoliopsida > Sapindales > Meliaceae > Trichilia > Trichilia minutiflora. Next base: position 20,337,880 of record JAVXUL010000001.1, read on the forward strand.
GGGCTCAGTTATGCATATAGTGTGCATGACATCAGAGCCTCGAGGACATCTGTAACACTTACAATATTTATGACAGTGTTATATGATGCCAATAAAGTTCTGACACATCTCCAGAAAGCACATAGGGACTCGGAGCTTCAGAGAGAAATAGATACTCGTGTCTCGGATAATCGATGCTCAGGTCTCGGGGATTTTGAAGGTTCTGTCTCGAGAGATATATGCTCGAGGCCTTGGGGTATACGTGATAGGGAACAGTACCACGACATCCACACCCCATGATTTTTGCTACACGCTTTTTGGACACGTTAACTATACGACGACACTGTCCACCAGGTATGGAATTTCATGATTCCAATATAACTGAATCCATGAATCATGAGAGGTACGTTTTGAACATTCAGAGAACATTCTGTACTTTTTTTTCACTAACTCTCACACTGTATGGTAGAGGAAAAAAACACTCAGAGACACACGAACCATTCTCTGAAACCTTTTCCTTTGATTTCGTCTTGCTATCTTCACCACACACATAAGCAAAACTTTCACTGACTTAGACATCAGAGGGTTTTCGTCGAAAAATCAGTTTTACCCTTAAGATTCCCTTTGTTTTGCAGTCACAGAACCGGAGCTCGAGGAGGAAGACAAGCTGGTGCTCGAGGTTGAAGACGACCTCAACTTCTTGTACCAATATTTGACGCCTTCTGTGGGAATCAAACAAAAAGCTAAAAGACAACCTATTTCATTGAAGATGACGAACACTAGAAGGATATTCAATCATGAGACATATGACGGAATAGAGAAATGTGAACGGGGACTCCATTGATGCTACTACTATAGCAGATGGGGTTGACAACACCTTGCATGAAATTTTGGAACACAAGAGCTCCCGGTTTAATGCCGATGAAGGTCATGCACGTGGGTTATCCCAATCGAGAGGTACGGATAAGATCACTCGCTTGTTGCAGCTAATCCAAGACAACGAACAACGACATGTAGAGAAGGATCAGCAAATACAGATGCTGGCTAAGGAAATGTCAGAGATGAAGAAGACAATACAGTTAAACATGATGGGTACAAAGGTGCCGAATAAGGGCACAAAGATACTAGATGAAATTGTAAAGAGCAGTATTCCACGACCAGAGGCTATGGTGAGGAACGATAAAAGGGCGAGAAGGAAACCCCCGAACTAAAAAGTATATGACAATAGAAAAAGGAAAGGATAAAGCTGTTGATGAGCCCCACCCAAAGAAAGTGGGAGATAGGGATGCATGCATGCCTTCCCTTGCCCGTGAGAGACATCATCCTGAGTCCACAAGGGTATCTCAAAGCCCAGAAGCGATCTAGGAGATACTTAATGAGATCAATTTACCCCCGAATGATATGAGGGTAATTTTGGAGTAGAGACGAAGGAAAGAACGTAAAACTTTGAGGCACATACATTCGTGCCATGAGAAGAATAGGAGGACCGACACTAAGGAAAAAGGCGTAGAGGCCTTGGTGAGAAAACTGGTCGAGGAGATAAATAGTGAGAAGATGTGTCCCCGAGTTGAACTAGCAGGATCTATTCAGTAAACAGGGTCATACACAAAATCACCATTCGCCCTTAAACTATTAAACCAGACCTTGCGCAGAAAGTTTAAAATACCCTAGATTACTCTATTTTCTTGGAAGACGAACCCATCACTGCACATGGGTTTCTTCCATGTGATGATGCTTGTCCAGGATCTGAATAAAGACCAGATGTGTCGCTTATTCTCTCTGACCTTGGAAGGACAAGTGAGAAAATGGTTCATGGGTTTAACTTTAGGGAGCTTTCGAGACTTTGG
>JAVXUL010000001.1:20348699-20372239 GCA_035590515.1 Trichilia minutiflora
TTATAATATAATTTAAATTATAAATTTAAATTAAATTAAATTTATAATATATTAATAAATTAAATTAAATTAATTTATTTTTAAATTATAATATATAATTTAATTTAAAATTTTTTCTTAAATCAATCCCAACTATATTTATCCGACCCTAGTTTTAACCTTGAAAGCATGATATTCGAGTTACTTTAATTCTTGACCACTTGATAAAATTGATAACGTTGTCATTAAGGTGAGGATGTGAGTAAGAGTTTATTCACACCAACTATGAAAGGTAATATAGTACTTATCTCGATTTTTTAATCATAATTTATGTTTGTACTAGATGCTCACTTGTCTTTATGGTCATGTGTTGACAACTTGACATCCATCTTTTAGTGATTATTGATTTTATTTTTAATAGTTAAAAATAATTTTAGTTATTTTTTATCATTTAAAAAGAAAAATTTTAGATTGATTATAATTTTAAATTTTATATAATTAATTTATTATTTTAAAAAATAATATTTAATACATTATATTATATTTTTATTTTATAAAATTAAATTTTCAAGCAATATCAAACATTTTTTAAAATTTATTTTTATAATTTTTAAAAATATTATTTTAAAAGGTTAGCTAAAATTTTTAAATAAAAATACAAAGTATAAACTAAATATTAATAAATCAGGATCTTCTAACTTAAAATTTTAATTTAAAATAACAATATAAAATTTTTATTAAATTAATGAAATTAAAAATAAAGAAATTTACTAAATTAATAACATTAAATATTATTTTATAATTTTATTTATATTTAAATTTAAGTTAAAATTTTACATTAAGCGATCTCCCCTCCACCCAATATTAATATACAAAAATATTTAATCTTTTATGTAAACCAAAAAATAAATATAAAATATATAAAATTAGTCACGGAGTAACACAGTCATAGTAACGGCCGTAGTTGATCCTACTAGCCGTCAACTCAGAAAAATGCCATTTTCGTAAATCTTTTGAAGACCAGGTCCATTGCCCTATCCAGTGACAAGAAGAATGCAGTACCCGTACGATATTTAAATCCCGGTGTCATAGTCATTTCAGATCCGTATATTCCTCCTCACCATTTTCATGGCAATTTAAACCCAAACGAACGAGAACGAAAATCAAAGGCTAACAGTCACAGAACAACAAAACCTCACTCATAATCAGATTTAACAATCTCTCAACATAGATCTTCACCACTACTTCTCGCAGTCTCAGGTATTTTCTCATTCAATTTCTTGCGAAAATGATTATTCAACTCTCATATTATCTACTGATGTTGCAGTTAGGTCTTTATTATTATTTTTTTCAATCATTTGTTGATTTGTTTACAAATCTATTGTTTTTGTTCGAAGAGGTTTCTTGATTTATGCTTGTGGGAAGATCTGGTTAATAACCGTAGAGATTTGCTTTTGAATCGATGTTCTTATTGGATCTATCATGGAGAAGATCATCATCAAGTAGTTACAGTGCCTTAAGTGCAATTCGAGGCGTAAAGGCGTGACCTTTATCAGTGGATCTACTGTATCATTTCATAGAATCAGCATAACTCGGGGAGAGTTGTTGACTCAGTTATGGAGACTCTCATCGTTGCTCAACACAGAAATCAATATTACGACAGAATAAAGCCAAACGGGCGGGCTCGATTCGGGTCATCACCATCTAGAAATTTCAGAGATGTTAACTGTAGGGCTTTCGAATCCGGAGCAGGGGCAGGTATACTCCCAACCCCTGCCAAAACATTGTCTGATCCTGTAACCAAAGGATCCGCTTCTTAGATTTCGTTTTCCTCTTCGCCCAAAACACCATCACCAAGTGTTGACGGTACTTCTCAATTTTTTGACAACTGGACTGAGTCAAAAACTTATGCTAAAAGCAACCCCATCGCCATTAACATCAAAATCCAGAAAAATAAGAGATCTTTCAATGAAAAATTCTCCTGTGAATTTGAAACTTTTTCGTACTCTGAACTGTGGGCCGGGCCTGCATATTCCAACTCGCCACCACCAAGTTCTTTGCCGATGCCCAAATTTTCTATGCGGCCAAAACGCACTGTATCACTTGATTTGCCATTGGCTCTTGATGGCTCTGGTATTGAAATGCACCATCCAATTGCTAAATCTGCACCAGCTTCACCTACTAGGGAGCATATTGGTGGTACCAGAGATATGTTTCCCAGTACTGACTCAGCGACTAAGACACTGCGTCGCATCCTCAATCTTGACAGTGCAGATGAATGATGTAGGAGGAGCTTTGTATGCTTCTGTAAATAGATTTAGTTTCACAGTTTGTTAGTGTTAGATTGTATATATAGTCAATCAAATAAAGAAATGGAGTCGTAGTGTGAGCTGGTATTCGGTTGCCTGTTTAGCATTTGTGTTTATGTTTCTAGTGCTAGTCTTTACGGGGTCGCTTATTGTGGTGGTGATGCATGTGACTGCTATGGCTTTTCTGGGCTAACAAAACTGTGGTGGTGCAGCAAGGTCTGTAGTGGCTTTGGGTGGGTCAACAATCTCCAGATTTTTCAGTTGGAATTATGCAGAGTTTTGCAAAGTTTATGCAGCTTGGGCCTGGTGACATGGATGGTAGTTGACATGAATGAGAGAGCAGAAGGGAAGTTAAAGCGTATGGGGACTTGTTTTTGAGGCAAATATGCGCCCCGAAATCTTATCTGACATGGGCCAGAGTAATTAACTACAGGATATGGAGGAAGTTACATCTTTTTTGGTTTTTCGGTTTTTAGTTCTCAGTATAATTTCCTCATAGAATAGAACTGTTGATTCTCACTAGTTTCATAGTTAAAACTTAGTCTGGTGGTGTCTATACCTTGTACATACAGCAGAATCCTGATTAGACTACACTACTCACAAATTCCTTAGGTTGCTTTTTATTCTTGTTATTGATCTCTATTCTCTTGGTTTTAATTTGAAAGCTTTTCAAACTGATGATTAGTCTCTTTTCTAGTTTACCTTTTGCCTCAATTAGCGGCATAGATAGCCTTTATCTTGCAGCTGTTTTCCTTGGTCCAACATTTCCTGAATAGGATGCCAACAATCAAGCATCTTTTCCTCCGTATACTTTCCATTTCTTACCTCATCTCTTTTAGTTAGGATCTGACTCATTTGTATATGTGTGTTTCTGCACCTTCACCATCTTTTCATGTTTTTTGAGAGGGAAAGTGGGAAGGGAAGGGAATGAAAGTAGTAACTTGGTATTTCTGCTACGTAACTTAAGCTTAATCCATGTTGCGTTACCCTGTTGTAACCCAATTAGTTTCTTCTTCTGAGTGGAAACACCACTCATTTTTTGGTCATCAAAAGGCATATTGTCCTCGGAGATTGTTGACTGTTGCGAAGTAGTTCACAAGGTAATGATTTATCTAGTCTTAACTTTTGCTGCTTTAGTAGATAATGGTTTTCTCTTGTAGGGTTAACTAATATTATTGTTTTTTGCTCAATGTTTGTTTTCCAGGGTGCTGGCTTGACAAGTGTTGGAGAGGTTTTCTCAGAACTTGGACATGGCTGTTGACTTGTAATGGACATAGTCTTGTCAGCCAGTCTTATAAGGAAACATATGTAGTTCTGTCTTACTCTTGTAAGGAACCATATGCAGTTTATGCGTCTTTATTGTGAGGAATTGTTCGTAATTTTTGTGTCCATAACCTTTGCCTTAATGCTGCATATTTTCTGTCTTGCTGTCTTTTACTGGGAATTCCTTGGAGCAGTGGAGTTAGCAGTGGAGTTATTGTCATGTTATGTTGTCAGTCACAGTTATTTAGTTCTTTGTGCTTTTCATAGTTTTCTTTTTAATGGAAGTTTGCTGCTTCAACTAACAATATGATGCTGATGATTTGATGAATTTTTGTGTGATCTTGTGGGATTGCTGTCTTAAATTTTTCATGTATGAACATTGAATTCTGGTATTATCTCAAAAGACGGTCAGTCTCAACTTTTAATTGTTCTGGTGTGTTCTCTTAGCCTCTCTTTGACTGTTTATCTCCATTACTGAGATTTGTGAAATTGTTACTTAGTAGAGTAGTTCTAATTGTTGGCTCTGTAAGTTGCATCTAAAGCTAGAAAGAAAAGTCTGGAGAAAATGGTTTATTAACGTGGGGTTACTTTTTGCTGGCTAGGCAATTGATGGGAAAGATTTTGAGTTGCAGATAGCAAAAAAAATTGTTTATCAAGGATAATGGATAGTGGGAAGGAATTGCTTTCTAGAATTTATGGTTCAAGACTATTGATGTAATGCATTATTTTGACTGGCACAATGTATGGATTGAGGAGTATCTTCATGGTTATATCAGTACCTCGTTTTGTTTGATAGTGAGTCACTTCATTGGCACGTATTCGACATTTAAACCTCTTGTGAATAAATTGTAATTGTATGTTTGGACAACGTTTACGAAGAAAAAAATTATGGAACCAACAGCTAATGCCATTCTGTTAGGATTCAGGAAACACATGGTACACAAGGCTTTCGAGGGAATCGACTTCCCTAAGCCATTTAAAAAAATAAATAAATAAAATTCCCAATTATTTTTAGTGGAATTGCAGCATAGAGGATAAATATTATTGCAAGTTATGACCAAACCCTGAGCCGTATGACTATCACATTTACCTATGTTATAGGAGTTCATTAAGAGGACTTGTATTATATTTTTTTAAATGCTTCTATTCTGTGTGTGCAGTCTAAATTTTTAGACCTAAATTAGATCAAATTGATCCATCCTCGTGTATCGTTCATACGGTAATTTAGACCTAAATTAGATCACATTTAACAATCCTCGTGTAGTGTTCTTACATTAATTTAGATCTACATTAGATCCTTGTGTATCATTCTTACAGTGAAGTCCTTTAAGAGGAGTAGGAGCCATGAAATTAAACCAATGTTTTTTTATTTTCATTTGAAGTTTTGAACCCGCTTGGTCAACATTGGTATCTCAAAACTTGGAAAATGGATTTTTACATTAATCGATTGAGATTGAGATCTTCACTAGCCAATAGTATAGAGCTTGAACTTCAGATTATCTTCTCGACAAATATATTCTCAGTTTATGTTCTAATAATGCAGCGTTATAAATTCGTGATGTCACCCACATAAATAATGGGAATGCCTGTGCACGCATCAATGATTTAATTTACAATATTAAAAAAAATATATTATAATGATTTGTCAATAGTCAATAGGTCTTCTGGATACATCCATGTACTCTTGATCTATCCATCTATTTTTTTATGTGTTAAAATCATATCATTTTGCACAACTCTCGTAGTGTTCTCAATTAGAACATGGTTTACATTTATTCGCGTTAATGTTCATCCCATATTCTTCCTTGTAACTCCATAAAACAGGTGTCGATCAAAGGTTTTTGTTTTTATAAGATTTATTATATAACATCCAATTAATTGTCTGAGAGCCACAAACAGCCATTTTTCTTTTGGATCCATATCCATGTCGAATGCCCAATACCTACTACTTACTATTGGTGAAGAAAAAAGATGCAAGTTTGGATTGATTTCTTTGAAAAAGTCAGTTTTAGATCAAGCTTCCATAATATAATAATTTTGCATCAAGATGTGGACAAATACAGGCATGCATGATAAAAGAAAATAAAGAATCTTCATCAGTGAAACCATTGGTCCTCTCTATAATTAATTATTTACTTTAATCCGAAGGATTTAATGGAAAAATAAATTAAAAATGAAGAAAGATAAGGCAAAGTTTTCAATCATACATCATCATCATCTACCACGGGAAAAAAACCCAGAGGAAAGCAATCATGCACACTCAATTTCAATGAAACAAAATCAACTCTACATGATCATCTCATCCTCTCCCTTATCTTCATCTGGTAGTTGAGGAGAAAAAGTTTTTTTTTTTTTTTAAATTAAAGGAAAAAAAAAAGAAGAAAAGCAAATAATAGCTGGCAGTATTTTTTTTTCTCCATGGAATCAATCATTCTCAGTTGATCTTGATCATGGGAAAATTGTTGTTGCTGTGGAGATGATAAATTAACTTTTAAGAGATCTTAAGGGGATGGAAAGACTCAAGAACAATTAATCCTCTAAGCATCATTTAATTTATTAGTTCTCCACTTCGTCGAGTAACATTTCTTTGTAGCGGCATTCTTGACTGCAAAAAGCTTTCTCACCTCTGCAATAATAGAATTGGGTTCCTCATGAGTATTGATAATAAAAAGCAAATGAAAACTTATATATACATATAATAAAGAAGGTTCTTAACCCTTTACATCACAAATTTGTACTCAAAATTATAGCAGGATAACACTTATAACTAGGGTATTTACTGGAATCTTATGTTTTCCTTAATTAAATCCAAAAGCAGAAACATGCATGGGAACCTTAATGGAGGGCCATGAACCTAAGCTGAAATAAATGTTCATCAAGAATCCTATTTCTCAAAACTCGCACCATAAAAGTAATTGGAGGAAATGAATCAAACCTGTATATGTAAATGTCATTTTTCTGCTCAAGATTCTTCTTGCAAGTGTAGCAAAAGCTGAGGAAATTCTCTGGCACAGAGTTTTTGGACTTATCCGATGAGGAACAGTAGCTTTCTATAATGCGGTTATCAAATATATGGGTAGTTTTTGGATTAGGACCATGAGATATCACACATGTATAATCCTCGGAAAGCTCAATTTCATTCACGGAGAAACACTCTGCGAAAACTTTAGGAGGATCCTTCGTTTGGTTGCCAGAAATGGAGGAACCATATGGTTTTAATTGCGAATTCTTTGTCTCAGTACCAAAATCAGCTGGAGATTTCGGGGACTGAGTTGGAGAAAGATTAGAGAAAGGGAAGGGAGGAATTTGAACTCTAAGCTTAGTTCCAAAGAAAACTTTGTTATTCGCCTTGGAAGAAGAATTCTCATCAAGGGTTTTATCCGTTAACACGTCAATAAGAGCGATACCAATGCCTTTAGAGTCTAGTTTTTTCCATGAATGTTTATTTTCTGCCAAAATTTTTTGGGATTTAGATGTGTTTATGCCATCCCATAAGGGGTTACTACAAGGGGAAAAAGATGAAGTCTCAAGAATTGAAGTTGGACTTATAGCAGCAATCTGATAAGTTTCAGCGAGAACCTTGGTTGTGAAAGCTTTGAATCTTGGAGAATCAAAGAAAGATTGAACTGGTATTTTGTAGTTTTGTGTAGGGGATGATTGAGAGCTGTGATCCACCATTAAAGTTTGCTTGGTAGTCACTGCTCTTGAGGATCTATTCCTTAGCATAACTTCAATATGTATCAGACGATTAAATTCTCAGCGCCGAAGTGATTATAAAAGTCGATTTTCTCTGCATAAACAAGAAATACAGATGTAAATTAGTTTCAACTTGAGGAGTTAAGAGACGAAATCAAGTGATGTATGAATAAACAAAATTGACATGAACTCACCTGAATGGTAAGTTGAAGTGAATGCTCTTTGCTTGATAGAACAAACCACCTTCGAAGTTTTGAAGGTTCAAAACCTTGAAGAAGGAAAGAAAAATGATTGGAAATGACGCTCAATATTACACAAAAACCCAGAAAAAATAAAATGAAAAAGGAACTGACAATTTACACACATACTCTGGGAAGTCGAAATACCTCTAAAATCTCTGTAGTCTCCGTGTCTGACCGAGAAACAATTGAATAAAAACTGGATTTTCTCGTCTTTTCTCTCAGTTTTCTCTGTTGTTATTCCTTCATCGAGAATAAGAATCAATTTCCATCATCATAATTACGAGCATTCGGGTCACATGATTTAACTGCAAACATGAAGAACAGTTCTGGCACATCCAGTAAAAGAAGAAACTGGGGATATCTATAATAACCTGATGCTAAATTCAAGCAGAAACGGCATAAATTGTTTTGCTACTCCCTATGCTAAAAATAAAAATAAAGTAAAAACAAACATCATCACCATGAATAAATAAAAGATGAGCTACTTTCACTCTCTCAGAGCTTTTACTTTCCGTTTATGCTCTATCTGTTTTCATGATTTCAGTCCGTCAGTTTTTCCCAGTTTCAGTTCCGCACAATGGACACAAATTCAAAACCACGGAGAGAGAAGAAAAGGCAAGAGATAAGAACTTTAGACTTAGCGTTGTAGGGTTTGCTTGTCAAAAGAGAAAAAGAGTCGTGTTGCTATTGCTGTTGCATGAAAATCCGCGATTTTAATATGACAACCCAGCCTTAGCACAACCAATAGCAGTTTTATCTATTAATGCATGTATTATTTTATTTCGTCATAAAAAAATGAAGTGACATTTTGTCCTTTTGCGCAGAGCTTTCTCCCTTTGTACTAATTAGCGTATAGTATTTTGTCCTCGCTTCCTTGGTCTGTGTTTCACTCCAACACTCTGAATTCCATACAAAAGAAACGCAAGCACGCACGCACGCACTTGAAGGAAATGCTTCTTGAAATTTAGTTTTGGTAAAAATAAAATCTCTATGCCCTTCAATTGTAAAAATCCACAAACATTTGTTTAATAGGTACAATTTAGACATTACGCCCCAACTGTCGCTGCTCTTTGTTTAAGTCTATGCAATTAAAGCTGAAAGGCGACGTGTGTTTGTCCACTATGCATCCATTTCAATGTGCCGAACATAAAAGATGGGTATATTTTTATGATAATCGATTGAAATTGAAATAATATTACAAATACTGTCTCTTCCGAAAGACTAGTCTGTATTAATACTAGCCTTCTTTATTCTACTGTTCAAATGTTGATTGTTGTTACCTTTTGTTAAATAATTGATAGTTTAATTAACTGAATTTTCCATTTCTGATTAAGAGGATGGAACGGCCTTCTAAATCTAATAAGATTGACTGATTGATTTTAATCTCTAAAGCAAAGGAAATTATCGGGGATTTTATCGAGATCCAGTTTAGTGGTTCAGATTCATTTTCACGTTCTTGTTCAAGCCCATCAGATACACGTATCCTTCAAGCTCCTTTATACGGTATCATTTTGAGAAGTTGGTTAGGACAATAGTAAGATAACCTAATAATCTCGGGCACTCTGCTCAAGACGATCAGTCAAGAACTCTTCTTCAAGTTATTTACTGTCAACTTGCTTTCGGATCGGAGCCTTCAACAACATGTATCCTCGGAGTTGGAGGGTCGGATCAATAACCTACTATACAACAGTACGGATCTGCGGATACTTGAGGTATGTTAGTCCCCACCCATTCTACCACCTGGCGACACCGAGGCTACATCCTGTCGCATCAAGGTCTTTCAGAAATCAAGGGATTTCATTCTCGGGAGAGCTAAAAACTCCGCTCGGAGGTACGAACACTCGGGGGCTCGGGGATGACGTGACAAGGAACGGTGTCACAATTTTCCATGCCCTCTAATTTTGTAACAGGTCACTCTGGGCACGTCAGTCATGCAGCAACACGTGTCCAGTGATACGCACTCATAGGCCTACCATATACAACATCCAGTAATCAAGAGAAGAGGATTTGATTCGAGGGAATTCGATTCAATTAACAGCCAGATTCTTGGGAGCATCGTCGAGAGAAATCCATTGTGAGACATTTCTTAAACCTTTTTAGTGCATACAGGTATCATACTCAGGGATAGAACATTCCATACCATCCATATTCTTCATGCATCCTTGTTTGCTTGCATGCACACTTATTGTACACACCAAGTAAAAATCTCTCTGATTTAAGTATCGGAGGGTTTTCACTGGAAAACCGACTTTATCCCTAAGGTGATCTGTTTGTTTTACAGTTCCAAGCTCAAGGACGAGAAGAAAAACCTACTGGTGCTCGAAGTCGTGAACGAGACCGATTTCTTGTATCAATAGAAACTATAATTAATGTTAACCTATTAATCCAAGTTAAGCAATGAGAATAATTGTACTCTACTCTAGAGCCTACCATTTCGATATGGCTTGGTAATGTGTAACTATGAACTAATATATTGCATCTACTAATCAAGATTTACGGTGAATTTGGAGGATATAACGAAAAATTAAGTTCTAAAAATATTTAATAAATCTGTTAAAATGTTTTTCTTACATAACTTTAAATCTGCACTGCTTGAAACAATGATATTTAATGAAACATTTAAATCTTTTGATTAGAATAATTTTGATAATTGTTGGGATTATAATTTATTTTTTAATTTTTAACTAGTGAGTGCTAAAAGTTTTAAGAAAAGTTATATGGTTAAAATTCTAGGAAGAGAACCTTAATGGTGATATGATGATGGAGGTTAGACCTGTGAATTTTAAGATTTTAGGTTTGACTTTTATCCTAAAATTTTTTTGTTGAAATATCAAATGGGTCAGATAAGAGATTTTATCTTGCATTTGATATCACCGTATGTGATTTATGTATACGCATCATGTAATTTAAAATGACTGTCGGATGATTCGTGAGATCTTGTTTTTAAAGAATACGTCGATTCCATACTCAATTGGACGCTTTGATAATAATTGAGTATATGAGTTTTTTTTTTTGTATAAAAAAAAATTCTAAAAAAGTTTATTATAATATTTTTAAAAAATTTACTGTTTAACATAAATCTAATTTATATATAGAAAAAAGATGCATATTCCTCAAAAAGTAAAATGTTTTTATGGTAGCCATACGGGTTATTATTATTATTATTATTATTCGGAATAAAAATTGAAATGTCAGCAAAATCAAAAGCCACCGAGAAATGAATATGATTCCGCATGGGAATAAGAAGCTTCTTGGTTGTTGAGAGTTGAGACTGCGTGTACAGTAGAGATGGAGAGTACTGCTATACTAGTTCCTAACCTTATTACAATTTGGTCCTATTGTTTATTTAAATTTGTATCATAAATGGTGATAATAATTTTTTGTTGATTCAACGCTAAATTTTATAATAATAATAATAATAGTAATTTGTTTCTAATTTTTTATTAAAAATACTTTGTTAATTAAAATAAATATTAAAATATAACTTAAAATAGTTTCTTGATATTACATATACATGCATGCTCGTCTTCTCTATCGTACAAATGAATGCATGTTAGTATTATCCATCTTATTTTTAGATTCGTCTCAAGGGCCCAATAGAAAGGAATGGTTGTTGGCCCAGGGTGAGAAATCAATCGATTATCCCGTTCGGGGAGAGGTATCCCACACAAACCAAAACTGAAATATGTGGGACCTACTACTATAATCCCACTCAGATCTTAATCCAATGCAGTGTATTCATGGGCCCAAATGTGGCTCTCGTTTCCGTCTTTTTTCTTTCGTCTGCGTTTATAAATTTTATTTTATTTTTCGAAAGGTTTCTTTTCGTTTCGAATTAATAGAAAATTTCTTTAACGTCTACTCTCTGCCCATCCCTAAGCCTTAACTTTTGATATGGGAATAGTAACAGGTGGAAATTTTGTTCTCGTACCATTTCTTCCCATCTATGCTAGCTTTGATTGTTAATTATATCAGAATATCAAGTGATATGGATATCAGTATCCAATGACTACAAAAATACAGTGCAATCTCTAGATTTTAAATACCCATAGTATTATCCCCTTGTCTTTTCTGATGAAGATGAGATTTCGTTCTTGGTTTTTACTTTTACGAACCTCAACCCAATCAACTGCTGTTGTCGTGAGTGAGTTCATTCTAAATAGTCGTTCATATTTTATTGAAAAAACTCACTTCTCAAACTAATGAAAGATTGATGCCATGTCCGTTGGCAATGCCAATCAGAATTAAAAAAGTACGTCTCTTTCACTTTCTGTCTCTTTCATTAATTGTTATTACTTCACGTCTTGCTAAACCCAATTTTCTTCAAGTACCGTATTAAAATAAAATGAAGACCTTATCTCAGAGTTTTCTTCACATACACAGGAATCGGTATATTGACAAGAAAGACAAGCATGCACATACCATTCCCATTCCTTAATCTACCTTCGATCAATTATGCACGCAGACGTAGGTGGCATAATTCAGTTTGTCCTTTTTCATTAGCATCACTTGTCAATGTTTGATTGGATGATCATGTTCCATAGAGTAGGATGGGTTGGAAAATTCGGGATTGTGGAAGTCGCTTTCATTTGCGTGTTATGGAAATTGTGAGAAGAAATACACCTCCGTCTACACCTGCAGTTTCAGTTATCACTATCAACACTCTTTCTATTGTCATGTATGGTGAAATAAATGGTTCATTGACTGAACCTCTATCACTCTGCCATCCATCCTTACAATATTTGGTTTTTATTTATTTTTTTAAACTGTAAGATAAGATTTGAGGGACAAGAGATCATAATGGTGTTGGCATATGGCACTATGTATAATGAAATATTGGCCCCCTTAACAATGAAAAATAATATTGTTAATTATGATTAATATGACCCAAGACAATACAATCAATACTTTGTCTTTTTTATCTGACATATGTAACCTTATCAGCCAAATGCTAATTATAAGCTAAGGATATTATTACTATCATATCATTAACAGAAACTAGATTAGATAAATATTTAAATTCGACTCAATAATAATCAAATCAAGCTTGAATTCAAATATAACAATACTCGAATTATTAAACAAATTATAAAACTCACGAGCTTAATCGAATATATACTATAGATATAATCGAACCAAATTAAATTAAATCAAATAAATTTTAAATTTTATAATAATAATTTAAAAAAAAATATTCAAATTTAATTGAGTTAAATTTGAATATCTCAAGTATTTTATCGAATTGAGTATTAAAAATATAAACTCAATCAAATTCAAATAATTCGCTGTTCGACTCTATTCGATTCATTATTCTATTCAAATAATAATCTTAATTTTTTATCCTTCCAATAATACTTCAAGATTTGACATTTGGGAGTAAAGATGAACATGGTATAATAGATAACGTGATGGGTATTAGGTTATTGAATTATGGTGACTCGTAAACACACACACACGGCCTCGTGTGCGCGCGAAGTTTTTGACACTTCAAAACTGCTGCTAGTCATGCCTACAAGTTTTACAAAAAATTCTCTTTCTGTGTTTTTCTTTGTGCACTGTAGCCCTCTTGATTTATTTATTTTAGATTAAGATAGAGGTGTTGTCGTGTAGATCACATTATAGCAATTAGTAATGTAAAACCAAATAACGGATATCACACAAAGATAGAAGTAGGTACTGACACTGTCCATATGATTTTTGTCCGTTTACAAGGCCAAATAAGTTAAAAAGTTAGGTCTAATTAATATCTTTACTACATTAATGCGATAATAATGCACCACCAACGGCAAACCAAAAAGACTAGGAGCCATCCCTACATCCCCTTAGCCAATCGAAACGGCAAACCAAAAAGACTAGGAGCCATCCCTACATCCCCTTAGCCAATCGAAACTCACATTTAGAATGAATTTAGCATGTACAAAATCTGATTCTGAAGATACATTTAAAATAAAATGTTGATTACTAGTTCAAGCAATTGTAAAATAAAATCTGTGGTGAACATATGGATTCATAGATATTATTAGTCAAATAAAAGTAAAAGTTTACCACACTTGATCTACTATACTTTAAAAATGTAAGAATAATACAATTACAAACATATCCAAATCATATAAGGTGTTAATACCAGGTCAGGAGTTGATGATTTTTAAAATAAACCACCTAGGTTAACGTCATCCTCACGGTAAGTTGAGTTCCCAGTAGACTAAAAAATTACAGTCCACATTCAAAAGAAACAAACATGAAACCTGAATTAGTAAAATATCCCAAGACTGTATGACTTAACCAAATGCCCACTATTTCAGTATCCCAGTTCTTACCAAAGATCAAAATGCATGGAATCAGGAATGGCTGCTATAACTTATAGAATATCACCCTCGAGTGTTTCATAAAATATCATCAATTGGTACACTCATTTTCTCAAGTTGACAAATAACTAGCATTACAAAAACTCCTGTTGAGAGCCACATACATCCCAGTCTTGGATGAAATTAGTTAAGAGGAAGGAGCTGTTACCTTTGCTCAAAATACTTTATGGTTTGATCTTTTTGTCGTTTCGAGTTCTCTTTCTAAATTCCCGTCTCTCCACAGAGTACTGCTTTTTGATCAGCAAATTGCACATAGCTGTCTTCACAGCTTCAGCAGCTGCCATAAAAACCGTTTTCTCTACTGATGCACTTCCTTGCAGCTTCTCCAGCAGTTTCACTCCACCCGGTATATCAATATCTTCCAACATATTTGGCTCAAGCCCAACAGGTTCAGGACTGCTTTTCTCAAAACCAGAAATGACCTTTACTCGGGATGGAGAGGAATGGTCAAAACCAGGCAAGTTAGAGGCACCACTTACCATCCACAATAAACCTGAGGATGAGCTACTTCCCAAGCTAGTTGGAATGAAACTCTCTCCCATGAAGCAAACCACCTGCAAGAACCACCCAAGTTGAGAATTCATCATCATAGTTATATCTGGTTCATGATCCACATATATAGGCAATCGTTTCATGTTAATATGGTTCAATATCTTTCTCTTTTTTTTGCACCATGCAAGTGAAAACGAGGCAAAGAGGTTGAACTGGATAGACTAACGCAAGTATCAATGATGATATTAAGTATGGTCATCAAACAACTGATCAACCAAAACCAATAGTGTTAGATAAATTCACTAGAAAGCATCTAATTACACGACTTCAATCATTAATTTAAGGAGAGTTGTATTACTTCTGCTAATATTCCTCGTATTCTTTGGGTCCTTACCTTGGCAACAGAGAGACTTTGAGCAGGAAGGTTGCAGCTCACCAACACTATTCCTTGCAGGCTAAAACACAACATATATTAAAATTTATTAAAATTACAAAGCAATAGATTTCTTCAGGGAAGAGAAGAATAGAACAAAGAATGCTTAGAAACTTGCCTTTGAATAGCCACTGCAACAAGTGTGCTATCTGGGACTGTGCACAGATCAATAATTGTAGAATAGCCCTCATAACTTCCATCAGACTCTAAATGTCCTGACTTCAGGAAGCGAGTAAAATTGGAACCAAGTAAAGCAGGATAAAAGAAAACTAAAAACATGGCTCACTTTGGTTATCATAGACTTCATCTCAATTGTGATGCCAAGACCATTATCCACGTTTGATCTTGTGGGAAAAATTGATTACATCATACAATTGAGTGAAAGAAAATTTTTCAAGGAAATTCTAGTATTGGGTAATGTACAGTTAGGTGTAACAGTGTGTTAATACAGTTCCACATTCCCACAGTAATTTGACAAGTGCTATTTCAGAAAAGCAAGGTGATCGATGATATCATCAGGAACTGAAAAGAAATTTCACAATTAGTAAGAGTGGGATACTTTTTCACTAACTTCACAAGTATCAAGGAGAGATCCGGAGGTAATATCCCACAAGCGAACCTGCAGTAGCAATAGAGAGAAATAGTTAATCTACCCTGTACATTTTACAGAAAAACAACATCATTACAAATGCAAAGTTGTTAGCTTACAGATACTCACTGTTGAGTCACCACTTCCAGACACAAGCAACCCCTGAGGATAATCCACAGAGGAGACAAAGTCAAGGCAGGACACAAACCTGCAAATGATGGAAATGAGAACAATCAGGACAAACAGCAATGAAGTATTTTTGAGAAGTAGTGAAATGAAAATAACTCACAAACTTTAGGACCAAAAATACAAGGGTTTTGTAATCCAGTAAATTAAATTGCACTTTAGAAACCATTATTTCAAGTGATTTCCATCTCTTTTCGGGTACTAGCATGCACAAGTATATAAAGTAGACGTAAGAATAAAAGGGTCTGATCATAAAAACTCACTCACTCTGTATGGCCAAGGCAAAAGCTCTGTATCTCATGAGCTCCTTCTAAAGGATTCTTGGGGAAAACTGTAACCTGTCAAAAAAGTGCAATCATGTAACAGAGTTGCAAAATCAATCTAGCCCTTTATGTAAGACAATGGACAGAAGCAATTTACACGAATCTTAAAATCTCGATCTGCACTAATGATAAAACGTCCGTCTAGTGAAAATTCCTGCAAATAGTACAATGTCAATAGTAGGCCAGTTTATGAGTGAGAATTATACATACAGCAAGACCTTCAGTGTACTTCAGGCCAAACCCCACACATGGGTAAGTAAAACCAGAAAATAAAAATAAGGATTCACATGTACCAATGTCGGAATGAAGGGGGAAAAGATGTCCAAAGAGCAAAGAGATGTAATCAACAAAAATTTGGTTGTGAATCTCCTCATGGTCTAACCCTGAGGCCACCCATATGTACAGGGGAGGAGGAAAGATTATATTAATGTGAATGACTCACCAGGCTAGTAATTATGCTACAATAGTGGGCAAGCATTCTTGTTGCCTTCGTATCAAATACTGCTTCACTTCCATTAAGCTCAGGCAGGCTCACAGCCCAAACAACTCCAAATTTGTCAGCAAAACAAACATGCTTACCATCATTGCTTATGGCAATGGCACTTACTCTCTTCTCGGAACACCTGTTACGTTCACAATAATTAAGGAATTTCCCGTCAAGAACTTTTGGCAGAAATAAAGAAAAATTATAACAATTCAGATGGAAAATATAATTCTTCTTTAAAATTCATAAATCTCCATACAGGCTTTGAAAACTCACACAGTACTAATACATCGCCAAGTCTCGGCAGACCATATCTTGACAACTTTATCATCACCAGCAGATACAAAGAGCTTCCCATTTGCTCCATACCGGATAGTTCTGATAGAATCCTTATGAGGAGGTGAACCAGAACCATCGAACAAAGAAACCGCACAATCTCCACTGTCAATCGAAGTAGAAACAAGAAACTCAATATGTTTGACAAAATGAAGTTAACATTACCTTGGAAAACTAACAAATCCAATTTCCCTAAACTCGGATTTTCTATTAAGCAGTGAGAAAACTTTAAAAATGTGTATCCTATAAAATTGCTAAATTTAAAATTTTCAAAATTTCAGACTGCAAAAACACTTTCAACACTGCCTACAAGGAATGATTTGTCGTAACTGAATTTAGAGAGCATAACAATATCGCCAAGTGTATTGAATAATTATCTACATAGAATAATTTCACTAACTTAAAAAACTTCATACTAAACTAGAATGACTAATAATTTCTCAACTAACGAATAAAGACCTGAAAATAACTTACAGGAGATCATATACTCGAAGGTCCAACCCTATGGCGACAGCAACGGAATTCTGGTCCGGGTGAACAGCAATGAGAGCTGGAGCTACATCAACGTCACTGTTTTCTCTCTCGTCCATTTGACTGTCCGTTTTTACCTTACCTTAGCCTATGTCGAACAGTTTCGTTTAGGGTTTTGGTTTTTTATCGTAAACTCCTCCAGATCATGGCTTAGAATCTGGACTTCGGTTCTAAAGGACATGCGTATGGCCCTTAAAGTCGAGAATTACTTAATGAGGGCCCAATTTTTTCCTTCACCTAAACAAGTTCTTTTCCATTTTTTTTTATACGAGGTAACGAGGGTCGTAATATTTTCATCCAGTTTTTGACTAATAGCTCTCATTATTTATCACTCATTATATATTGATACATTCGTTTAGTATCAAAATAATACTATTTAATATTCATATTATTATTATTTTTTATTTTCGTCTAACAAATCATTTACATCTTCAAAGAGTCGACCAGCAATTCCGATCTCCATTAGATTTTTCCTATGTATAAGAGTATCAGCCAAATACAATATCTTTTTCATTAAACTTGTGTGCTAAATTTAAGAAGTGACCAACCACATTATTTCCTTACTTAGGAGAACACCCTAAATTTTAACTCTGCATTTAAACTAATATAAATAAATCCGTACAATTCAAACCATCCCCCATAACACCCCAAACTATACTTTCAATGAATTTGAGTAGGGGCCGCGCGAACGCAGGCCCCCTCTGCCACAAATTATGACGTAGGCTCTGCCTATTTAGGCAGACCTTAGGCGAGTGCACCTCCCAAGTGCAATGGAAGCCACTAACCTAGGCCATGGGCCTTAATGATCACCCATCGACCCCGTCCAGGTAAGTATGTTGCTAAAGCATCATCTTCATCCATTTATACGCACAACTCTCCTCTTAGCTTTCTCATGTTTCCTATGTGGGACTTCACGCTTCAAACTCATTCGCCTGATAGCGTCCCTAGCTCTTTTCAAAGTTCACAAGCGACAAGACGCATTCGCCTGATAGCGTCCCTAGCTCTTTTCAAAGTTCACAAACGACAAGACGCAGCTGGAGCAGTGGCGGTTGTGCTTTGTAACCGGTCGGATTGCGTTATTCTTTCCTTCGAGGATTAATTTCCATAACATCAGCCAATAGCTTAAAAATAAAGTTTATTTACTTTCACAAAAAATATTTTAGAATTTCTTTCAGTATAGATATGAAATCAATTACATGTTGCATACTTTAAGATTTCACTATTAGTATTTGCCTCAAATTTATTGTCCAAACTTCGGCACTTTGATAAGCGAAGACGATGAAAGCTGTCATTAATAAATTTCGTGGAAAATTAACTCTCTTTCAATCATCTCGAACCACAAAAGGGCATATGCAGCCACTACAAAAGAAAACAAACAAACAAACTAAACAATAGATAATTATAAACTAGAGACGGACAAATTCTTGTTCTCCATGCACTACTACACAATTTCATATACCACTCATTGTTGCCGGTCAAACTGATCAAAACCTTCCTTCTAAACAGAGTGTACATCTGAAGCTCCTAAAATCAAATGAAAACAAGGCCAAAGATTATGGCTTACAAATCAAACAGGGTAGCCAACCACCAAGATGCTCCAGCAAAGTACAATTTCCACAATAAAGTAGCAGTTAGAATTGATGGATACTAAATTCTTAGCTGCGTACACCCAAGAATTGTTCCGCGACACTGTGTCATTGGAGCTACCTGACGCCAAGTTGGTCTCTCAGCCCCAACTGTCAAGACATCAACATCTGACATTGGTTTGATATCCCAATTCCACCTGTCAGGGCCAATCACCCCTCCCATTACATATATGTCACCATCCATTCCAATCATTGCAAAACTAATTCTCCTTCGAAACTCGGATGCTGAAGCCACCATCTTCCTCACTTCCCTGTCTTGCTTGATAATAAGTCCATGGCTCATCACATAGCGAGAACCTTGAACAACTGCCATTGGACCCTGGAGCCAACCGTAATCTTCAACAGTCCACCCAAGACACGTATGGTCTAGCACTTGCACTGTTGACAATCCCTTGTGCAATACATGTACCTTTTCTCCAATAACAACTCCTGTGCATGCTGAATTATGAGTGCGATGGAGATCAGGAATTGGGCTCCAGACATCCTTGTCAGGATCATACATTTCTGCTTGAGAAATTGACTTTCGGCAGCTGGTGAAACCGCCTGCAACAACAATCTTTCCATTCAAGGTGCAGCATGCAAACATTGCACGAGGTACCAGCATGGATGCACGTGGGGACCACTGACGTATAACAGGGTCATATGACCAGACCTCATTAGTAGCAAAGCTCCCATCTTGGTCTCCAGTTAATGGATCAACAGCATCACTGCCACCACCAAGCACAAAGAGCTTTCCAGCAGTGGACACAACGCCAAAGTGTGCAAGGTGCCTGACTTTTGAGGGAAGGACGGGTAAAGTAATCCAAAGATCTCTCAAAGGGTCATAAATTTGCCATAAATTCTCAGGGTCAAAAGCACACACACAGAGTAGATCCTCATAGGAACCGACCTCCTGTCGGGCTTTAAACAGCTCACGGCTACGAATAGCAGCTCTCCAAGAACGAGAAACAACCTCCAACTTAGGATGGAGGTAGAAGGGAACCCGTGCAAGGCACCTGAGGGCAACGGCGTCCGGAAGACCTTCAATCAGTTCAGACATGCTATCACAGTACCATCTGCTTTATATGATTCTTCACTTGGGAATTGTTACTATACTGATGATAGCAACCACAAACACAGCCTGCAACATCAAAATGAATATAAATATTTGAGAATATACTGAAATCATAAGACAACTTATGGTACAGTTGAATCTTGAAATGGAAGCACAGCATTTGTTTAACATAGCACAGGCAAAATCTGAGAAAGAAAAATCATCCTCCAAATTGTAGAAACTAAATCCCCAACACAACCACCAACAAGATGAAAATCTGAGCTACAAATTAAGAACATAGAGGACTCTTTTGATATCCTTGATGCTAATCACATAACTACTTCCATGTTTCTGCCTGTTCATTAATTAAATTTATGTAACGTGAAAAACGCAACACCTAAGTTAGAATAATTTGCATTTAGATTTTACACTTCACAATTTCAACCCAATTATTTGAATCAAATTTCAACCCTATAGGATTTTGATAGTTTCGGATATCATTTATTAAAATTCCTTGTACCCTACAAGTTGAGAACAATAGCCAGTTTATCAAAAGAATTTAGTGTCCAGCTCCTTCTATACATTATGAAGACAAAATAAAGATCACGAGGCAAGCAGTATCAAGCATAAGAGTCACCGGCAAAATTATCAAATGAGGTGACTTCTTATGCTTGATCTAAACATGTGGGAATAATGAAGAAATTAAGTAAAATCTATATAGAAACCTGGTTCAAATAGTAACAAGCATTAGCAGTCACCTTATTTGATAACTTTCAGGTGCCTTATGCACATAGAGAAACACACTAATGCAGAAATCTTTTTAAAAAAAGAAAAGGACCTCTGAACCCACACATATAAAAGTAAGAAACAACATCAAATTCATATTCTCAGACTTATTTCCCTTGTTTAATAACCAAGACTTCAAGATGATGAATCCTCCTAGTAGGCAACACTTTTTTTATTTTTTAATTAAATGGGAAATCCTAGTCTAACTCGCTTAACAACCATTACATCCAGAGGGATAGGTCAGATAAAACCTATGGCCTGACCTCCTAGGCGCTTCAACAAAGAGAATCATGATGACTCGAACTCAGGACAGGCGCTAAGCAACTGTCATATCAAGCCTTTACCACCAGGGGGTTTCCTAGTAGGTAACTCATGTTATTGTAACATTGCCAATACTATTAGTTTATCCTCATAACACTTATACTAACAAAAACCATATGCTATAAGTGTCATATTGTGTTGTCCTAAAAGCCAGAACCTAAAACTTCTCATGATGTCACTTTAAATAACATGAAATTATTGCATCTCATCATTTCCCACAGAAGAACTACTGTAGCAAATCATCAAACATAAAAAATGTAACAACCAGCAAACAGATTTTACATCAAGAATTACCAATATAGTAATTAGGTTCTCAAATACAATACTCCCAAAACTAAAAGCTTCTCACCCCATACTTGAGATCACTTCACTATTTCAAATTTTGACAAAGATCATTTCTCTACATCTATCCAGACTCCACAATTGCCAAGATAATGATTAAAAGATTTTGACTTCAAAATTGTTAAGAATATTGACTCCAACAAATCAAAGGCTAAAAGAAAGAGTATTGGGGAAAAATACGGGAAAGCAATGAAAGGAAGAAAGAAAATCAGAAAACAGAACAAACTACAATAAATGCATCAAAACCCACAGATGCATTGGCTAGCACCAGGTCTTGCATCTATAACACTCAAAACAACAAGAATTCTCAGCCTCAATATTCAGAATTTGAAATAAAAGTCAATCCATCAAGTTCAACAAAAAAGCTGAAATAGTCACCCTTTCCCTATCTTCTTCAAGAATGGTCAGGTCATAACATTGTGCTTCTAATTCTCAAGCATTTGCATTGTGCTAGACACCTGAGTTTCAAGTAAAATCTAATCTACAATGCTAATATGATACAATTTCAAATAGAAAGATTTTGAACTTGTGCTCTATTCATTGCAAGTTGCTAGAAATCTTTCCAACCCATGGCTATGAGCTGGTATCTCATTCCTTGGATACCTAATAAAATTGAACACTTCACGTGCCACCAAGAATTTCCTCATCCTACCAACAAAGTTATTCTAAACCAAAGAGTTGTCAGCCAATTAACTTAAGTTCAAAGCAACCCCTACAGAGGACCTCCATAGACTGACATGTATAGGTGAAGAAAAGTATTGTCAGCCAATTTTAAAATTGGCTAATATATGACCATGAGTGGATGACCAGAAAGGAGCACAGAACAATATATAGCTACCACTGAACCAAAAATTTTAAAAGAATAGAACTCCTTTCATTTCTCTCTTGTTTGAGCAAGCTTCCTCCAAGCTAAAGAGTAGAAATCTTTCAAACTAATAAATAAGATCAAATGCTCTCTTATTTCAGCGGCTGAATTACATCAAGATGCTTACCACCAGATAAGGAAAAGTGAAATTAAGATGAACAGTATGAAAATCCCATCCAAATCTCATTTTAAGAAACAAACTGCAAAAATGTTCGGACCAACCTACGAGATACACTACAAGACGGGCAGGGGGACAAGCATAAAAGCTGAATTTCACAAGAGGATCTTCCGATTGTCACTTTGCTGCACAGCCAAAAACTGAAATTCTTTATAGTTCCGAGTGGAATAAAAACGCAACATCAAATGACACCTCAGCAAATACACGTGCATAACGATTAATAAGAGCTTAAATAATGCATATTTGTATGGACAAAGATGCATATGATTTCATTTTACACAGAAATTGCGAAGGAAGAAAGTGAAAAAATAACCGTCTCCACCAGCCGATATAGGATCCACACCTAAACCAAATCCATTTCGCCACACAAATCGAAATCAATTTCACAATCACAAGATGGCATGCTTCTTCCAAATTCAATGACCGATGGATAACAAATTATGAAAAACACAAATACAAGAACTAAAATTTAGGCGTACAAGAAATTAACCCAGAATAACTACCCTCATGAGAAAAAAACCGAAATTCTTCATTCTGACATAAAATTCATTTCCAATTTAAACAATTTACAAAGCAAATCAAAACAAAAGAGCAATTTGAGTAAAATAGGTGAAATTACTAGAGAAATCCCACATAGACATATACCTGAACCCAAATGTCAACGAGAAACAAGAGACTTGGGACTGTGTTCTCAGGATTTGCAGAGAGAAACAGAAGCGTGAGATTGTCTGTGAAAATAACGGAAAAAAGAATGTCGAGTGTTCAACAGCTAAGAAACGATGAGTTAAAGAAAAACAAAAAATGTGGGTTACGTGATTTGATTAAGCGTTACAAGTGTTTTTAACTTTAAACCTGTTTCTGTTCTACCTTGATGCTGTGTGGTGCTTAACCTAAACCAAACAGTATTCGAATGAGGCCGAAGGATATTCCAAATTTCCAAGTCCTACATTGCTCTCCAGCAGCTGCAATGGCATTTTTGTTAATTCTCTTCTCTTTGCCATCATTCCTTTATTCATTCTTCGGTGGCAAGCATTGTTATTAAAATCGCGATTTTAAACAGTAAGATCTACGTTTTTACGTTTTTTAACAAGAAAACGATTTCGATTTTAGTTAAAATCGAAAACAGTAAAACAGTAAAAAT